>JAQIXP010000891.1:0-21597 GCA_034700285.1 Proteroiulus fuscus
GGCACCTCGTGGGTAGGAAGGTGTGGGGGACGTGGCCCGGGACCTTGGAGGCCTGACAGCAGAGTCTGCCAAAACTGAATCTTCTCGTAATGCTTTTGAATTAACTGCTCCTTGCGATTTAATTCTGATTTCAAGTCAGCGATGTCCTGTAAAAAAATGAAATTAAGTAATGTATCTCACAACGTAGGAGAAACGGCACAAATTTATAGCAGAAATCTTTTTTTTTTTTTTTATATATAAATAGACTTCCTATATAACTGTTTTTTTGGAATGCCCTACTGCCTTAGGTAAGCAAACATTTGAGTACTAGTATGAGGAGTGAAAGTGGTAAAACCCCTACTTCTCTGACTATCTGCTCTTGCTTCTGAGCTGATAGCAGCAACCTCTTCTGTAGAAAGAAACACTCCATCTGCTTTGCCATTTCAAGGAACTTGGCAACTGTTTGCTCCACACCTGGATAAAAAGATGTAACTTGTACAGTGTATTTAACACATAGTTTAACATGCAAATTAACATATTGGGCAAAATGCACCCACCAGCTTTGATTTCTTCAGGATCATGCACATTGAAATGGTCCTCATTTGTTAATGCTGCTAAGCATGCCTGAAAAATCAATGCAACAGTTACTTGCTTAGATACTAAATGGACCTTATCGCTTTAAAAGGTTTACAAAATTAACTGCAAACCTGAAATGAACTTTCAAATTCGGAAACCATATGTCCAGAATGATTGGAAGCCATATTGTTTACAGTATGGCGCTTATTTCAATTTTGGCATCAAGTCAACAAAACCATAAAACTAGACTAATTCAAGATTTTATTTTTGTTAGAGAATAATATTAAATTTTAAATTTCAAAAAAGCATTTGTAACTTATATAAGAAACAATTTATATGCATTCAGTTAATTTTAATGCGAAACAGCTTATTTTTTTAGATTGCGCATGCGTGAATCTCACTAAATGATGTAGGCTAAGCTTTCAAAATGGCCGATTTCATCTGTTTTTTTACGAATGTGAGGTAGAAAAAATCTTCAAATTGTACCTATTTGTGTGTGAAAAAATTTGTCACAATAAGTTTATATGGATTACAATGAACCATGGATCGAAGGTAACCAAACGAAAATGACTGGATAATTTTCAAGGCGAAATAAAAGGGTCAGTTATTGGTGTTAGGCCTTGGTCAAGGGCAAGGTTAGGCCTTGCTGTAAGATTGATTTAGGAATCGCCATTTATGTCATAATTGCTGGCACCTATTCAAGGCGGAAACAAACGGTTTATTAATTGGAGGTATCATGTATTCGCCTGCCAATTTTCATCGCAGAAGATGGCGGGCAAAGACTAGAGAACGAAATATTGCAGCAGCTGTCCTGAGTATTCTTGTCATAGCCCTATTGTCCACTTCCCTGGCCCAGCCAAGATGGTTCTACTTCAAAGGTGGGGCTTGTACGAAAAAGTACCTTGGAGTGTACGAATTTTTTTACGTTGGATACTTTGGTGTCCGTTATAACGATCAAGTGCCTAATTATCCAAATGATGACGGGGACGCAGAATTCGTTTATCATGCATTCAGCGAAAGTAAGTAAAGAATGTATAAGAGTTGGTTTTGTTCTTGTTATTTTCGTGCAATTCGCCTCAATATTAAGTCTAGAAATGAGCTACAAAATTGCAACATTTTAGTACGTAGCTGTTGGACTGTTTAGACAGATGTACATGTACATTACTAAATTCATGCTTTACAGCCTTGGTCAACTGTGTGACGCCACAAATTGTGACCCTCATGCGGGTAACCATAGCCTTCGTCTTTCTCGCCATCTCCACCAGCTTGTTTGCCTTTTTCATGGATACGTTGGGGGTAACGAGAAGGACATTTAAGGTTATCAAACGTAATGCAATAGGAAGCATATTGACAGGTAAAAAAACCTCTTACTTTGAGTCATTTTTTTTATCATGACCATAGATAGGGATTTGTTTCAAAATTAGTTTAGTTAGGGTTTAATGAAAGTAATTTAATGCAGAGCTGGGAGAGGGGATACAAATTAGGAAATTGGATACATCTTGATATGTTGGATGCATATGGACACAAAACAACTTTTGTTGCAAAGTGGATACTCATGGATACAAATGTGGTATTCACCAGCAGTATTGTATAAAAAGATGGCTTTTTGAAAATTTAGTCTTAAATTAGTGGAATAAAATTAAATTTATTGTTAGGTCCTTTAAATCCTGCATTACAGGGTTTATGAGGTAGGGTTTTTTGCATTGAACAGTTTGGAAAAGTGATTCTTTTCTAATATTACAGTGAGATATGGTTAATAAGGAGTGGATACATTTGGATACAAAATAGATTGTGGATACACGTTTGGATACAAATTTGGTTAGACCCACTTCCAGCCCTGTCTAATGCATTATCTCGTTGAATCCCAGTGGATTTACTTGGGGTTCTAAGAATTTACAAGATTCTGCTCAAATTATGGGTTAAACTACCTTCCAAGTGTGGCTGTGAAAAGTTAATCCATAAAATTCAACAGTATGTTAAACATTCTCAGAGGATTCACTTGCAAATTGCTTGCATATGGCTTCTATTTCTGCCAAAATGTCTGCTCAAATATGCGTATGTTCTACAGAAATGAAGGATGCACAATATTGACGTAGTTGCTGTAGAGACAGCAGTATTGTGACAGAAGACAGAAATCATCACGTGATGTCTTTGGAAGAAATTATCAAGGTTGCAAAAATTCGCCCAAAATAAAAAGCTTATCCAAAAGTAGCAGTATGATGTCATATCCTGCCTGCTTTATCCATTTCGGCCCGAAATCTGAAGCTCTTACCCGAAATAAGTAAATGATTTTGTCGGGGGAAAAGATATTCTTACAGAATTACATTGATCAGTGATAGGGATTTCCACCCAATTTGCAAAGCTTACTGCGCATATTTTGAGGCAGGTTTAATGATTTAATCGTTTCGTGAACTCGTGGGCTTTGCAAACTCATGAACAAAATATATAATTTTTCCGAAATATATTTACTTAGTTATACAATTCCGTTTTGAAATTTATTTTGTGCAAAGTTCCGTAGCCTCCCTACTAATGCATTTTTTTTCTACAGAAGGTCCCTTGATTCTAAGAATAATTTCTACAGACACTGTTTAGATAAATTCAGTACTGCACTCCTGACTCCTTCTGTTTTTCTTGTCATTCCTCGCCCTCCCATTTTTTTGCACTATGCCATCTGCAGTTTGTCACTCGCTGTCACCTAGTTTCATTGTCCACAAAATAACCCAAACCTAACCATTCTCTTACAGTTGTTTTCTGCGTGACCACCATCGGTCTGTGCTACTACATTTCGACGCTGATCGCGCACCAACAAGAGACGACCAAAGTGAATCGCGGGACGCGAATCGAAGTGAAATTCGACGTCAGTTTCTACTTGATCACGGCAGCCGGCTCCGTCGCTGTCTTGGCGGCGGCCGCCAACCTCCTACGGCGTTATCCGGCCGATGATAATCAGGACGACGCGCTGCTGGACGAATTCGACGGCATGGAAACGTTCTCGGTTAACTATCCCAGCCAGTCAGACTTCTCCCACATGCAGTTTGTTGCGCCACCCCCGCCCTACACCCCCTAGTCGGACGTGGAAATTTAAAGCAATCCGAGTTTATTTTTCTACTGCCGTGCGAAATGGTGAAGCGAGCCCCCCACGTGCTATGGGATTTTGTTTTCTTTTTTGTTTTTCAAGAATAGTTATGCCTGACTTTGTTACTTTAGCTGAAAAGAAAATCAGCAGATTTTTTTTACTTTTTCCAAAGACCAAATATGTTTATTCTCAGTTTTGTTTGGATGCTTCCCGTCTCTGTAGATGGCAGCGATAGCCGATAAATAAGCCCTAATTCAATGATTATTCACTAATTTATTAGGCTGTCTTAGACCGAATCTGGAATTGTATGCTACATTTCTGAAAAGTGTCATCTATCACTAAAAATCATGTTCCTTTGGACGTTTCCACTTTAATTGTTTTACACTGTTAAAGCAATATTTCAATCACTTGGTACCTTTCAAAATATAAATACATTATTTGAAGAGAAAACTAGATTATCGTGATTTTTTAAACCAGGACCAAAATTTTCAAGGATCGCGATGTTAGAAATCAAAATTTTGCCAAAATTCTGATTTGCGGCACATGATAAGCATGATTTTTATGCCGAATTTAGCTAGCTTTTTTTTTTTTTCGAATATCTAGCTTTCAAGAAAAACAAAATTCTGGATTGTCTTTCTTCATACTCTTTTACAGAAATACCGAGGACACTTTCAAATCTTATTTCACAATCTTACAATCACACCATGTCACAATAAATACTCTCACTGTTAGTTGAAAATTAGTCATAGATGACACTTTTCTGATGAATGGAGTCCGTGCCACAGTTTTTTTTCTTTGGCAGGTTTAGTTTTACAATAGCCTGCATCGGATATTCTGCAGTTTTAAATTAGAAAAACATCAGAATTTCTGCGGGTTACTGGAAGGCTTAAATCTTAGCTATTTAAAATCGTAACCGAAGTTCAATTACATTTAACTTGTAAATGCTGAAATCTTAATTTAAAACTTGTGTCTCTCTAATGTGATTTTTTTTAAGTGTTTTGTTTGAAGTAGCGAGATTTATATTTATCAAATTATTGCGGTCATTACGTGCCATCTATTGATAGCCCCAAATAGTTACCTTTTCCCCATCCAAGCCAAGTTTAAACTGGATACTGTTGAGTAAAAACCATAGGAATTGCTGAATTTCAAAGTGTTTGCTACCCCCACCACTGCAGTAAATTGGGTTATTTAACGTACATTAGCGGTGATATTATTTTAGTTTTGCATGTACAAACAAACTCATAGGCCTCTTTATATTTGATACACAACCCCATAAATTATATCACAATTGATGCAGGAAACTGATTTCCTCCTGTAAATTATTGTATACTGTGATGTATCTTTGCACAATTCTTTTATTACATGATATTTTAATTTGTTAATCATCTTTCTAGAAAAAATTTCAGTTCATTTTGCTTATTTTTTTCCCCCGAGACTCAAGTTGCGGGTTCTCAATTTGTTTAATTTGTAAATTTGTTGAGATTTGTAATAAATAAATACAGCAATGTATTTATTTATTTTGTAATTTATGCCATTTTTTTATTTTCTGAACCATTTGTGTTGTTTTAACTATGTACTATATAGTAACCAGCTGACAGGTTTGCAAGCCATATTACTTGGAATTTGGCAACAATTTAAATACATGTGTGTTAATTATGATTGGCAGACGTTTTAGGGCAAGTTGTGGGTTACATTTGCATTGAAATTTTTCGGAAAATGCTAGAATTGTTCAATTGCTGTGATATTTTATAAGCTAATAATTTTTATTGTTTTTTTTATGACAAATTGACAAGCTTGTGTCCCAAGATGGCGGTCCTGCAGCTGTGTTGATATTTTATACGGTCTCGAAATTTTCTATTTTTAAAATGTTTCAACGAAGATTTACAACAAATATTGTGAGGAATTGGCTCAACTAATACTTCGTGAAGGTGAGAATCTCTTTTTTTTTAAAGGTAAAATAGTGGGTGCTTCGTATAATTTACTAGACCATCTCGTTATACTAGGCCTAACGAAAATGTCACCAACACAAGTCTTGCCATTGTTCTATTACAAGGACAAGGCTTTATATATTGTATCTCTTGAATAATCAAGCTTGTATATTTACTGAAGCGACTTAGTTATTTGCTGATGTAGCAATTATCAGAAATTATGCAACTTTTAACAGCTGTAACCAGCCTAGATTAAATAACTAGACCATAAATTCAAATTAAAAAGGAACTTTTAAACAGGGGAAAAAATATCTACAAACATTCTACTAGTGACTTCATTGAAGCACTAACGTGGAATTTTGGTCTCAATTTCAGAGCAATTTATTAGTTCTTTTCCTGCATATCTACCCATCTAAACTTAGCCTCCTTAATTAATTAAGGATAATTAAGGAGGCTATGAACTAAATAACATTCTTGTAAAGCCAAAAAAGCCCATGTGAGAACGTTGCGGTAATTGAAAATCTGTGTAATTGGCCCATAACAAACTTAGCCAGATTCAGACTCAGACCAATAAAATGCTGTTCTTTCAGAAAAAAATGACTTTTATATACCCTGTATTATATATAAGATTTGGCAATTATGTGCGACCAGTTCCTTAAGAGCCATGTTACACCTGCCAGTGAATTCATTATAATTATCTATTAAATAATGGAATCTATTCGCAATTGCTTTAAGTGTTGAGTTAAGACGACAGCGAATAACACGTACTTCGTGTTTTTTTCTGTCAGAGTTGGTAGAAGGTAGAAAAATAATTTTTATCTAAAAGTGGTAGGGTTAAGTAAATGACAACTGGGGAATTTACCTAATTCTACTGTTTCCAAGAATGCATACAACATTATCCTCTGAGCTTTATTTCGACTAAATGGTGCAACATCTGGAAACAAAAGTAAAATGTTGTCAAATTGAAGATGACATATGGTTTCCCTTCCGCCTTGGTTCTACCACGATGATTTCATTGTGTTTAAGTGTGTGCTCCATGCCACTCTTAAACAGTTATTTATTTTATTTTTGTTAAAAAGAAATCATTGAATGGTAAATAACAAAAGCAGTAGGCTTACAGCTTAAATAATCTTTGAACAGCCACAAATACCATATAGTTGCTATATCATGAGTTCAAAGTTATCAAGGACAAATTGGTATTCGCTTTTTGATTTAAAAGAGCTTATAAAAAACTATTGGACTCATAGGGCCTAAATCTAACTTTTATTCTTTTTCAGAAATAATCTCCCTTGTTATTTTTGTTTATTTTCTCACCTAGGCCTCCATTCATCTGCAATGATGACCCACCTATTCCAACTGGCCTGCCATTTCCAGGTGAGACTTTAGGCAAGCCAATTCTCCGATGGCTCATAAGACGGAGAATGGAGTCATTCACGTTTTCGACATCACCACTTTCCTGTGGCACGCCAGATGCTTCGCCGTCCTCATTCGGCCGTTCGTGTGGTTTTCACGTGGAGTTTATGCTTTGATCAGGTGAGTATAGGACTGCCTGGATATTTTAATGTTAAATAATATGACATCACGATAGGAAAAAGTCTTAGTGCAGGATATTGTTGTTCTGAAAAACTCATTGTACTACTAAAATATTCTTGGCAATTTCTTGATAATAATTGAAAGTTTTGCTGAAACCCTGAGAAAGGAAATGATTTCTTCTCAGGAGAGGGGGGTATTAGACGTCTCCCACCACATCATACACCGACTTAACCAAGTCTAACTTAAGCTAATTAAAATTGACATAACTTATTGAATAACATTGACTAGACACGTATGCATTTTAAGGGAGAGAGTAGGCTAATACATATTTTAAAAGTATTTTAAATTTTTTTTCAACTTAATTGATAGATGGAAGTACCCAAAGCTGACTTTCGTTATATGGCTCCTCGTGAATCTATTCACGTCTGTCATTCCAACAGGTTGCCTACTTTTTAATTAACTGAATAGGGAATGAAACCTTAAACATAAATTATAGGCCAGTTGATAACCGTATTCCAATGATCGCCACTGCTTTTGTAAACCAATTTCTTATATGGGCTAATAGATATTTAATGAGTGGAATGCAAGTTTTCTCATGCACTTTTCTTATTCAGAAAAGGGACCTCTTTGTGTTAAAAATAGACAACTGGGACATTCAAAATAAATGCAGGAGTGTGGACAATTGTGAAAATTTTGTTTTTGGCGTTTCATTCCCCATTAACTTTCAACTGATTTAATTGAAATTAATGCTTTTCAGGTCATGTTTTTATTTTAAATCGTTTATTGTTTTGTGCAGAGTACACCATACTGTTATTCGTGACTGGTTTGGTCTTTAGCTGTGCCTTAGGATTGCTCCATCACTACACGCACATTTTCGCTAAACTGTTTCTGGACAGGGAGCTGGAAGTGAGTGCTTTGCAAACGTATCTGCAAAGG
Source organism: Proteroiulus fuscus (assembly GCA_034700285.1). Lineage (NCBI taxonomy): Eukaryota > Metazoa > Arthropoda > Diplopoda > Julida > Blaniulidae > Proteroiulus > Proteroiulus fuscus. The sequence goes on from JAQIXP010000891.1 coordinate 8,029, forward strand.
AGCTGGGGGGATGAACAGAAAATATTGGAAGAATATAGGCGGGTGTGAGTACTTTTTATTTATTTAACATTTGCCATACTGTTGTTCTGCTTTTAGTGGAAAATGGTAATCATCGTTGAGTTCTAGACCAATGAGCTATTTTTGCTGATACTTGTGTTTTTTTTGTAGTCTGTTGCAGATTGATAATTTATTGGCATCCTTTAACGCTTTGCTTGAATTTATTTATTATATTTTAAAATGGGAACAACTGTGGCTTTCCGCGAGGTGGGTTTTCGCTGCTAGTTTGGATAAATAATCTTAAGTAAAATCTTAATTCATAACTACTTTTCTGTGATATTTCAGTTGTTCTACCGGAGTTTTAGTAATTGTGGTAGTGCTCGGATTTGCAGATCTGAGAGTTTTCGTGTTCCTACTGAATAACGTTGTCCTATTGGGTGGCGGCATTTATCTGCATAACAAGACGAAAAAAATCATCCGGGAGCCGTTAGGTACTTTAAACCACTTGTGTGCATATTGTTATGAAGCTTGTACTTACATGTTAATGCTGTTCATTTTACGTTTCTTGCAGAAATCCGGGACGAGGACGAGATCGCCAGCTTGGCGGATTCACAAGTTGTCGAAAACGAAAAATGTGATATTGACGAATCTGATGTAAGACTAACAAAGTGTTTCTCCCTCTCTAAACTTCCCTCCCTCTCCCAACAAACCTCTCGACATTTTTGTTTAAATTAATTTTCCATCTCAAATCACGATTGAATTTTTAGCAAAAATATTTTTTTTTCATAAGATCGACGAGGTGGAAGGGGAAGAGCAGGATTCTTCGGAATCGACGGATGCCAAACCGGCGGAGGAAGTTGGCGCGGGAAGGAGTCGCCCGAACGTGGTTAAGAAACTGATGGACCTTCGAAAGCGGCATCACCAAGCCAACGCCGGTTAGTTTTGCATTGGTTCTCTTTTACTAATAGTCCGATGCTTTGTGATGAAATTCTTGGAGTGCATTGTTTAGAACGATGCAGTAAAACTCAAGCATTTTATAGAACATACCTCAAGCTGACTTGGGAAGTCAAGGAAAGTAATTTTCAAAGGAAATGTCAGAGAAAAGGAATTCTGTAAAGGAAAGGCATGGAATGTCACAGAAAGTCCTTAAAAAGCAATTTCGTAAGGGAATGTCATGGAAAACCAGGGACAGGGAATGTCAAGAAAAGTCAGGGGAAAAGAAATTTTGTAAGGAAATGTCAGAGAAATTCCTAAACTACCCAAGAAAACGGGAAAGTTAGGGAAATGTAAGAAGTCAGTTTTATATACTATAATAAACCTAATGTGGTGCAATATTACATGCTCGTGTATCCTAATTTATTATCATTAAATTTCTATAAATATTTGAACTCATTTTCCAAGATTTTAATACCAGTATTTAGTTTTCACTGGTTGCAATAATTGTCAATGTTAGATCTTCAAAATAAATGCTAGTGGTTATGCATAATGCATTAATATTTCAGAGGACATTTCTGATTTGTTAAGGAAAATTCAAAAAAACTTTCTAATGCTCGTTTTATTTTCCCATATGCCCAGGCGTCTGCACAGGCTGTCAGGCTTCTTTCATGTCCATCTTAAAGCGAAAGGTAACTTAAACCGTAAACACAAACCATATCATGTTATTGCCCCGTAAAACGAAAGCTAAATGGTAGTTTTTGTTTTGCAGTATTTCTGCTGCAACTGTGGGAACCAGTTCTGCTCGCGCTGCTGCAACCTTAAAGTGCCCAAATCGTTCCTTGGAGTAACAGGTAGGACAGAAATTCAATTTTTGGGTATGAGGCACTCGGCCAGAAGGCGTAATTATGGGTTTTGGGTTTCCTGATTGCTCAGGAAAATTATGAAAAAAGTGAGGAATAATCCTGAACTGCTTTAAGCTTCGCAGAAGGGTTCCTCACTTGGAAATGTAACTTCTTTTCAAAAGCAGATCATGTGACTATGTAGTCATTGTTAAATTGGTTTCCCTTGTTGGGAGCAGCTGCTTGAATTTGCCACCAGAAGGTGCATTTGGGTGCTTATGAAGTTACTGTTACTATAAATATACTATTTAATTAAACTATCTATCAAAATAGTTTAAACTAGTCACAGAAAAACCCAAATTTGTTTATACATGTACATGCATGTGTTTTACGTAACACGGTGTAAATATACATATTGAATGATAAGTCAAGAGTGCCCTCTTGATTTATGGGGTCATCTGTTACAACCTTTACCCTTCATGGAAGAGTTATAGTGAGTAGTTTTGATTATGAATTTGTATATTCTGTTTTTAAGCTTAGGGCTGCATGTGGCCCAAGGTGAAGCGAGGTCTCGATATAACAGATCCGAACCTATATAAACTAATTCAGGTAGGCCGAGGGTCACAAAATATTAAGAAATGCTGAATTAGATGACTGGCGGAAAAACCAAAAGTGGTTTAAGAATTATTGAACTAACGAGGGAAGGTTGAGTACTGTATATCACAAAAAATCAAAATTTGCATTTTAAACTGTTAACTGGTCGATATTAGGACCCCCTGTGGCAATTTTTCCGTCCAATGCCACTTTTAGTGAATTTTACGTGAATTTGAAAATTTCAATTTTGTGCCATTTTGAATGGGCAAAGCAATGCATTTAATATACATTCATACAACAGCCAAACAAACGCTTCTTAAATGCATTGCTTTGCCTATTCAAAATGGCACTAAATTGAAATTTTCAAATTCACGTAAAATTCACTAAAAGTGGCATTGGACGGAAAAATTGCCACAGGGGGTCTTAATATCGACCAGTTAACAGTTTAAAATGCAAATTTTGATTTTTTGTGATATAGTGCTTAATTTTCCCCTCGTAAGTAAAATGGAATTAAATTATGTACTTTAAATTACACATATAAAGCTACCTCAGAATTTGCTTGCAACGGCAAGATTACAGGTCGAGACTCACATTTTTATTTCGTCGATTGTTTTTATTTTTCCTGGTGAATCCAATATGATTCTTGATTCATCTTTGGGGAATTTGTAGCTCGATTGGTCGGGGAAATTTTTTCTATGAATTTTTTAAAGATTTAGTCATGCCCGCTATTTAAATCTTGGATTTCTATTTCCAAAATTTCTTGCCTTTCTAGAAACAGTGTGAGTGCTTTGATCTCTATAGGAGCATTTTAACTTTGCTGGTGCAATTAGTGAGGATATAATCCGAATATTTGCGACGAGAAGACCAATCACGAGATTTAATTAAGTGGAAACGTGTTTTGTTGGCATTTTTCTAAGTGTACTCTTTACAGTGCTTTTTTCTGCTCCTGTAAAAGATGTTAAAAGCTGTAAAGGGTATAGTGTTATGCATGTACAGATTCTTTGTGGTATAATATGGGAACATTTTCTTGCCTAAATATAGGTAATCGACATTATCTAAAATTTTTATCGAATTGCTATTTAACATTATTTTAAATTTTGAAATGCTGTGACCAATGGGGAGGCATGTCAGCTTAGAAAGTGAATAAATGCCAGCAAAAACTGTTTCTTTCTGTCATGCTATTGTAACTCGAGTAAGCTGGCATGGTTTTGAAAGGCGAGGAAATTTTTTAATCACTCCTACAAGAGCGAATGGTACAAGCCGAGAAAGTGAGCTCGTGGAGTGAAAACTCGTTAACGAGCTTTTTTTCCCCAAGCATATTATCCATAATATGCTTATTTCCGGGTAGAGAAATGTGCGTGCGAATTCTGGGACAATTTTGTGAGATCATTAGGGAAGTTATCAAAAGATAATAATGCACAGGCGCTAGCAACGCACCTTAGCGGAGGGAGTAGGCTACGGCGCTCTTAATCAGGCAACGCCTCGGTCGATTTTTGTCACCTCAGCGATTGCTTTTGTGAAATCTCTGTCAACCGAAAGCCTTAATGAACCCCATTTGAAAATCTTTTCCGGTGCGAGAAAGGGCGCTACCTTCATGCCGAGCCATTTTACGTGGCTCCGGCACACTCTTGACATATTGTTTGTTTCCTTTCTTGGGTGGAAAATAATCGACTAAATACACCCGCTGAGACCCCGGAGTACGAGAAGACGCTGCGGCCAAACCCTACCTTTTGTCAGGCTTCGGTTGTTGAGGAATCGGAGTTTTAACAAGCTTCCAAAACGAGCTCCGCAGGGATATTGAACCTAATGAATAGATATCTTAGCATTTTGAACTTTTCACTACAGGGACGAGACGATTTTTTAAAAAGGTTTATATTATAAAAATCTTTGGATGTAGTATTCCTGACGGTAAAATGTGTCACAATTTGCTAAAGGGAAAGTCCTACTTTGTAACAAGTTAATTTTTAAATGGTACGCACTTCCTAGATATGAATGGCAGTGACAATAATCAGTGCAGCAGAGTTTTCATATTGAAGAATGTTTGGAATTTTTATTTTCATTCAAATCCATTTATTCAGGACATTCTATCTAATGATTGGTAGGCTCAAATCCAATTGCAATTTCCATGTCTATCCTAAGTTTTCATGTTCTTTTTCCTAAATCAACTTGCTTCAAAGTGGGACTGTCCCTTTAATAGATGTGGGATTGTTGACCCAAAATTTAAATAAAACTAAGACTCGGTTGAGCAGGGACTTCTTGGTCAGTTGACATGGGAGGAGTTGAGGACCCTTTTTCTGAAATAAAAGTTCAAACTTCACATAAGAGCAAAGTAAAAAATATGAAAAATTGGTTACTTTTAAATGTGAAAAAAGTAAATAAGTTGACACGTATGAATGTAAAAATACAAATAAAGTGTAGTGTTGGAATGTGGAAAATTGGAAAGTTGGTACCAGTCACATTTTGATTAGTTATATCAGCAGTATGCATGAAGTTTGGTTCTGCAAGACCATTTACGGTGAACTAATTAAGCAGACTTAACTAATCTGTACAGTGAATAATGCCGATCAGTTATACTTTCCAGGTCCTGTGTTGATGAGAATTTAGGGTATAGGCTAAAATGAACGTGTGCAGTATGAGTAAATAACATTCGAAGCTCACGATTTTGAACCAAGGTGAAACAAACACGACAATCTAATTACACGAGTTTTACGTTGCCCAGGAGAACCCCCGGAACACTAGCTGTTCTGTCATTTTTAGTCTCGTTGATTCCAGCACGTTTCTGCATCGATTCAGGCCAGCTCGTTTTTCCTGAGAAATGAAACCTATTTTCCTCGAATTTTTATTTAATTTCAATTTTTTTTTCCGCCCTCCTAGCATCCTTTTTGTCTTTGGTTGCCCGAGCTGGGTACGGGGTTCTCCGGGGTGATCCCTGTCACCAGCCTCACCCCACGGCACAAATTCCATCCTTATTAATGTCTCCATAGGAACTAGAAAAACACCGCCAAAATCCTAAATATAGACACGCAGGTATTTCGGTGAAAAACGCAATTACTCGAACGCTACATGATTCTATTTAGTCACTGTAGTATACTTCCGTTCCAAATGGTAAACACGCCCCCGTCGTCGCTTATTATTTCCGCAAGAATCAAGATTGTTTTTGCGCGCCGAGAAATCGTTGCCGGGCTCGCTGGGACGAAAAGGAACCTCAATGGTTACTCTGTTTTGAAAGCATGAATGGCTTGATTGAGCTTATTAGTTGTTTATGTATTATAGACCATTCGTTTCTACTTGTTAGTTCGGTCCTGATTGTAGGGTACAGATCCTTAGAAAAGGAAAGCCTTGGTCCATATAAATTAACGGAGCATTGAATTTTTCTAAATCTTGCATGCATGATACCAAAAGACTGATTCTGGGGCGGATCCAGACTTTGGTTTTGGGGGGAGTCATGGTCAGGGCCACACCCAGAAATCCATTTCAAGGGAGCTCCTACCTAAAAAAATGTTCCAAAATTTTTGGCCATAGGCAATAATTAAAGTTGCTATACTTAATTGAAAAAAATGATACAAAATGGCGCCGCAGGCGATTTTTTTTTGGGATCAAAAACACTCAAAAATAGGCTATAAATCACCAAAATTGCATATTTCCCCATAAAAATGCTCCAAAATTTTTTGCCTTTTACACAAATTTAAAAGTTTTTATACATTATTGAAAAAATTAACACTCAATGGTGCCGCAGGCGATTTTTTGGATCAAAAACACAGAAAAATGGGCTAAAAATCACCAAAATTGCATATTTCTCCATATTTTCTACTTTGATTTTGAACATTTTTTTTTTGGGGGGGGGGTCATGACTCCCGTGACCCCCCCCCCCCTGGATCCGCCCCTGACCTGGATACATTCTGGATAGTTAGGGGAAGTCTTGGATAAGTGCTAAGTTTTAGGTAAAAAATTTGCTTTGTTGAGAGCTCTCGGAGTTACGTGTTTTTGGATAGCTTGGAAAGGTTTTGGGAAATAGCTAAAGTTAGCAAGTTCTTGTCGTGTCGTGGTGGTGATTGTCAAAAAAACAGAACTTGGAAAAATATATTAGCTCAATAGTAAAGGGAAAGTCCCACCTTGTTGCGAGTGATATTGAGATTGTACACACTTACTAGATCGATGGCTTAATTCACAAATAGCGAATAAGCCAAAATTATCATTTGAGATAATAGCGTTTTTATGGAAAAATGGTATAATTTGAAAATAAACAATGTTAAAAGGCTGAAATTTGGTGAACAGTTAAAAAATATATATATATTTTATAAGGGATGTGCTAATTTTTGTTAAATAATTAAATTAGTAAATTAATTAAGTCATTTGAGAAATAAAAGGCTTAACAATGCACTTTCGCTAGTTTGACTTTGATTAATTTTGCAGGAAAGTGAAATAAATTAAGTGTGAAGCAGCACATATGCACATCCATTAGTTTGCCTATTGAATAAAAACAATGTAACAAAAAAATGAGTGAATATTGTCAGGTTCGCTATTTGTATTTTATTAAAAATCCATGTCTCAAGAAATTTTGAAAAAGCTAAACTAACGAATGGTACTATTATAAGTGAAACTGCGACTTTTAGAAACATCTCCATGATATTTTCGTTGAACTGCAGTGAGCCATTCTTGCGTGAATATACGAGAAATAGCAATTTTCTCCAAAATTGCAAGTGGTGCCACTTCTTTAATTTGATAAAAATTCTCTGGCTGTCCTTTGTATTGTTTCTGGGGGAAAATCCTATGAAAAGTTTTCTTTGCTCGTGTTTGGCTGACTTCATTTAAGCAATTAAGTTTTGTTTTTTTTGCCTCCACTGAACTGTGTAATTTGTCTTTTTAATATGCCAATGATGTTCCGCTTCCTCAGCAGCGGATTTTACCCCTTTTTTCTCTCTTTTTTTCCACTGTAATTGAATAATTTTGCAACGGCATTGTAGCATGCCGAGCAAATATTGATTGAAAAGCAAAATGAAAGGGATTTTGATTTCTTTGCTTGTCTTTCTATCGATCCACATTGGAAAGCACACCTTGTGTTGTATTTGTTGTACTAAACAGGATACAGGATACTTTTTTTTCGGTAAGAGGAAAAGACCATTTTTGCGAAAAAACAGCAAGAGGCGTAAAACTTTTAAACTGTTTTAAGTATTATTTTTTTTTTGTCCATAACACGAATTGGAGGGAACTGGTTGTAATAATTGATTTTTTAGGTCCAGATTGAATTGCCTGGATTGTCAGGAAAACGAAAAGATGGTCAGAAAAGATCAGGGAATTGGGGATCGAATCTCAGATTTTGCTCTAAATAATTCATATGATGAGGGCGACATATAACTATCTGACCTCTCTCTGATGTTGCAAGTCTGAGAATAAATAAACGCATCAGTTGTATTTTTTGTCTAATATTTGCTAACCCAACACTAATAATGGTTGATTAATACATAGTGTAAATCATAAAAAATATTTGAAGAGCCGAGATCAAAAAGCGCATGAGTCCATTTTTGCTGAAAATGAGATATTTGCATAAAATTATAGTTAAAGTGTTGTTCTATCCACTAAATCAATTAAAGTTCCAGGGTAAGATAGGAAAAAGTTGCTCATTATGATCACTGAAGATAAAAAATGCCAGAATCACTAAATATGAGCAAAATTGTGGGCATTAGTTTGGCCTACCCAAATTTGGGTATAGGGTAAGGTGGACTCAAAACGTGTAGATTCCATTAGAGGGAACCAAGCTGTGAAGGTGCATTCCGAATCGCAAGTTTCTATGTTAAAAAGGAAGCTCAGAATTTCAAAATTACTAATTTTTATGCAACGAAATTTAGATTTTCTTTAAAAACACGTTTTTCTCAAAATAATAAATCCGGACGAATGTGGTTTTTGATCTCAGCTCTTTAATTATTAGCTATATTGATCTAAAAAGGCAAATAGTACTTTAACTTTATTTTTTATAGATTGTGCCATAGTTTTGCCTATGATGGTGAAAAATTTGGGCGGCCATATTGATGTCATGTAAATGCTATACTTCCTGACAGCTTATCTGACCAGGAGCTCAACCTGCACTCGCAAAGCGCTTCCCTGTGCAGGAGAGCGGGGAAGCGCATTACGAGTGATGATTGAGCTCCTGGTTTGATAAGCTGTCGGGAAGTATACCGTAGTTGAGTTATTCATCTTAGATTGCGCTTTAGAATGTTGAATGCAGCTAGACTTGGTTTTTCTTAGCTAAGATTTTGTGTTTTGATTCTGATTTGTTGGGGGAAGGGTGTTATAAATATTTTTGTTTGGGAAGGGGGGGATAAGGGGGAGATTCTAATGAATTACCATTTTTACCTTTAGTTTTGCATGAGTGCACATAGGGACCACTAAATACCAATATTTTATATATTTTTTGTTATTGTGTATTTCAGTAGGGTAGCCTATACTAGCATTTCAGAATATTCAATTATCCCATTTTAGCACCATCTACCAAGAACGATACTGTTCTGCTGTGCGCCGTGTGCCACCGCCACCTGATGACGAAGACGAGTCCATAATAGTCATGAATCTCAAGCCAGAAGTTGATGAGGAAGAGGAATATAAACGGATCTAATATATTTTTCAAAGAAAAATAAACTTATGGATGAATTGGTATGTGAAACGTTTTAAAAATAGTTCAAGGAGTTATGGAATGGGTGATACATCCAAAAGCTTCGAAATCTTAAACTTTTTACAATATTCATGAATGTATTACTTACTATTCAAATTGAGTTCACTCGAAGAATATGATTATTGCTAGTTCCATTAACATCTTCCTGTTCCCGTGCATGTAAAGCAATAACCAAGGTTCTAAAAGCAGATTCCTTTAAACATGGAAACTGTAGACTTAAAATGCAATGTTTTTGCTGTAATTAACTATTCATAATAATGGTGATGCATTTAGAAGATAAGAGGAATTCCAGATAAGTTTTCTTCCAAATTTTTTTCCAAAATGATAAATGTGCAGCTTTGGGTTTTTCAAGCGGAAAGTCATTCCTCTAAAGCCATGTAAAACGTGGCGTAATTTATTTATTTATTTTATTATATTTTTGTTGTTGCCATAAGTCTATGGCAAATTGTTACAGCAAATAACATGGGCGTCCATATTGATTTAGTATGCATTGAAAATTATTCCTCGTAGATGGCAAGTTACTTATGAAAACGATCTGTTGTCCTTTTGAAGCAGGAAATTATGAAATTATACTAATTTTGTGTCTTTAGAATGGATATTTCCTGATTTAGAATGAAAAGTTGGATCGATACAGCAATTTTGAAGCCTTTGAGGTCTAAATATTGGCTTCAGCTTTATATTTACAGTTTGGTTAGTCTTATTTCAAAAATTTTGAATGCTGTAAGGAACTGTGGACGCATGGAAATTTGCTAAATTTTAATACAGCTTCAGAAAGGGGCATTTATCTGCCAATCCCAACAATAATATTTTATTCATAAGTCACAAATTCTATGTAAAATCCGATATTTTTAGCACTTTTTGGATACTTTAAATTCAGGGTACACATACCTGGAAAACCTGGAATTGTTTAGGGAATTTGGGGAACATGGAAAAGTCAGGGAAATTAGTCATCAGCCAAACCAACAGACTTAATTTAAAATTTAAAAAAAATATTTTGGATAATGTTATATTTTATCTTGTAAACAGGTAGATTAAAATATTTGCTAGAATTTTATTTTTATTTGTTAAATTATGAACTTAATCCATTGGAGCAAATTTTCTTTTATTAAATTTCCCTGGAAAATTTGATTTTGGGATGGAGATATATAGGAAGTTTTTGATATAAAAGCAGTTAATAGCCCTTTTGAAGCAAGATTTTATTTTCTGTTGGAAATTTGGATTCTAGAATGAATATTTTTGGGAAATTCTGGGTGTTTAACAGCATATAGCACTTTTAAAGCAAGCATTAATATTCAGGCCGTAGTTAAGGAAAATATGAATTTTGGTTCAAATTCATAGAAATTTGTGTTCTAAAGTTGTAAATACCCATTCTGAAGCTAGTTTTTAAATTTCTGCTGAAAATTTGGAATATAGGATGCAATATTTTTGGATTTTTAAGATAAATAACTTAAAAAAGAGCCTGGAATTCTATAACAAGTTTTTTTATTCTCATTAGTAAATTTTTCATTTTTTAACTGAGAAATTCAGGATGCCTTAATTCCATCGTACCCTAATTTGCAGCTTAAGCTGCAATTTTCCGCTCTTAAAAGCTTTAGTCGTTTTTATCTCTTCTTTATTTTTCTTTTTCGTCTAAGTGGGAAATCTCATTCTCTTAAGAAATAAGCTGGTTCATCTTAAGTGTAAACCTGCACTTTTTTGCACGGCTTAATTGTTCATTTAAGAAGAAACAAATAAGGTTCTAAACTAGTTGAGAAAAGCAATTTAAAAGATTCGCCTTTTTCAGATTACCTAATGTTTAAACATTCCTGACATTTCCAAACCAGAAAACATCTCTTAAGTATTTGCATATATATACGGTAATAAAACATGATTTTATTTAAGTATTGACTGGGGTATTGGGGAAAGGTGTACGAGATTATAAAGAAGAAAATATTAATTACAGTCTCACCTAGAAACAAGTGATTTTTAAATTAATAGCAAACAATAATTTTGAGAAGGGCATTGGCATTAACATTTTCAGCTGTCTAACCATAATTTAGAAATCATTACTTTTCTAAAACATTAAAAGTGCTCACGTATCCATAATCCGTGCTCCTTTTCTAATATTTCAATTTCCATGCTTTTCTCATTTAGTTTTCTTTCTTCATGTTACAATTAAATAACTTGTAACAAGGAGACTTTCCTTTTAAATCTTAAAGAGAAAGTCCCACTTTGAAAGAAGTGGGTTGTAGGAGGAAGAGCATGAAAAATTGGGAAAGTCATGGAAATTGCAATTGGATTTCAGCCCACCAACCCTTAAATTAATTTGTCCTGAATACATGGATTTGGTTGAAAATGCTAAAACCAAACAGGCACCAATTTACTTACAGTACATAGCGCCCTCTACTGGATGAATGTCATCAGCTCTCATGAAACACGTAGACACGCATGTCCTAGAGGGCGCCACCAACTGTCAGTGTCTGCTGAAATCTATGGACAATGGTGCAAGTGTCGTGATTTCTTCAATATGGAAACTGCTGCAATTAATATTGTCACAGACATTCATATCTATAGTGAACCTGAGCAAAAGAACGGCGTAAATTTCCTATTACTGGCAATTACAAGGCAATGGATATTTATGCCGTTCTTTAGTGCAGTTTCACTGCAATAGTAATCATGTACAATTTAAATATCACTTGCTACAAGGTGGGACTTTCCCTTTAATGTTGTTTTTACATTCATTGTTCAAAATTGTAATCTTCTTAGAAAAAGAATTTGTCCAAACTTTCCTAACCGAATTTGGCCTTGGTCCAAATGTTACAATGACAACAAAAAGGATTTGTAATTTGGGTCATGAGGTGGCGCCAAACCGACAAGCGGCGATCACTTGGCCGTGATTTATGGACTATAGCATACTGACTTCATGGGGATATCCAGAATAATAACCTATCAAATACTCGATTCTGAGCACATGAGTTATTGATTGATTTGAGAAGCAATTTTTTAAGAGTAGCTTATTAGATAGTTTAAAATAAAGGCTGAACCAAGCGAGAAAGACCGTTCGCTTCTGATAATAAGCTTTGCGATTTCAATCAGATTTCTGTCAGAAAAGATAATCGACTTCACCAGACGAAATGTAATCGATTATTTTCTCGTAAATACTCCAAAAAATACTCCATTCAGGTTTTTTTTTCTTGTTGCCACCTTGTTTGGCCTTTTTTAGTTTTGGTAGAAATCGGGACTGGTTATCTGCAAATCACTGCTCGTTCGAGCGTGGCACTTAATTCATTTTAAATTGCAGAATGATACTGCCAGTGTTTAAACATGCATAAAATTAAGATTTTTTTTTATTTTCAAAGGGAACGTCAAGAAGTCGTAGAACCAAGATGGAAATTTATTTAATTAAAACAAGTTTCTTGGGGTATCGGGGAACTAATCCAACGGAGGGTAAGATCTGCGCTTACAATTTACAGTTAAATTTTTTTTGTGATTTTAAATCAATATTGAATACCAGGCACTCTTATCTTAGTGCTACTTGGGTTATTTTCAGCTTGAGAAAGTAAGTCGAAGAGCAGGTACATAGGTCCGATTAAATGTTTAGAAAGATTTTCTGGCTGATCGAGAGACCAGTGGCAGCATTAAGGTGAAATCGTAAGGTGTGCGAGAGCTGAAAATTGCCTTTTTTTTTTTTTTTTTTTAAAGGAAAAAGGTCCCTGAAATTTTGGCAATAATGCTACCAACTATTACCAGCTACATTTTTGAAGAATTTCTGATGTTTTGAAAATGCAAAAATTTAAACTGGACTGTGGAATACTGCAAAAAGCCAGAAAAAGAAGCAAAAACAACAACAAATAAAGCAGTAAAAATGTGGATAAGCTGCATTTTTAAAATAAAAAAAAAATTAAACAGAAAATTATGGAAAATCTAAAGTTTAAATAGAAAAAAACAGCAGAAAAATTATGCAAAACTAGTTTCTCTGAAATAAAATTTGCACTTTTTTTCAGATATTTTTCTGTTAAAAAGTACAATTCTCCCTCATTTTTTGTTGCTATTTGGCATGTTCCTACATCTTTCAGCTTTTATGTTTGCAGATTTTCCAAAATTTTATTTTCTGGTTTGTTCAAACTGCAGTTTATCTTCATTTTTTGTTTTTAGTAATTAAAAATGCTGTATTTTGGCATTCTGTTATTATTATCAATTTTTTGCTATTAATAGCAGTTTTTCCACATTGCTTTTATTTTTTTGGACATTAGAAACTACAGTTTTACAGCAGTTTTCTGCAGTAATGCTGCCACTGTATTAATGCTGCCAATTCTAGTGATCGTAAGATCCCAATCTTTGCTGGAAAATGAACTGCAGCAAAAAAAATACTAGCAGCTGTTGGCAGCCAGCATGACATCTAGAAATATATGAACCCACGATTTTCTAGTTTCTTTAGATTAGATGCATTGTAAGCAACTTTTCTAATAAAAAAATGTAAGATTTTTTGCTCTGGGGTCATGCACAAATGATGTCACGCTTTAAGGGGGGGGAGGGGGTATGAAAAACTGTGACCAT
>JAQIXP010000892.1:0-21596 GCA_034700285.1 Proteroiulus fuscus
CCATAGGATAGTAGTCCCTAGACATTATTGCCATCTAGCGTCAAATATTGGCAACTATAGAAATTCAAGTCACAATTTGATTGCCAGACGGTATGGGCGAAAAAGCATTGAAGCAGACGACAGTTCCTTCACCTAAATATACTACACCGTGGTTTAACCTTAAATTGGCGCAAAATTTAAATTAGAAAAAGCAAATTTTACACAATTAATGTTATGTTTGAAGTAGAATAGGGCCTACAACAAATCGTGGATTAAAATTGAAAAGAACTGCACATTCTTTAAAAGAAAAAATTTATAAAATGGTAGCAATTGACTTTTTCCATATATAATTGAAAAATCCACTTATAATTTCTTTTTATATTGCAAATTCTTGCAAAATATACATGTAATGTATATGATAAAATGGCTTAATTTGAACTTTGCAATATAAGCAAAACAGAATCTCATATAAAGAATTCGGTTTTATGAGAAAAAGTTATAAATTATAACCATGTAATTAAATTTCTTGAAATTGAAATTTTCAGCATAAAAATATTTCCCATTAATTTAAAACTGGAAGTAACTACAGTGTCAAAGTTTAATACCTGCTTACATAGATATCAGTAGCTGCACTAATACTGAAATAATTATCCATATTTAAAGGCTAAATAATTAATCGGTTTCCATTTTTAAGAGGGACTTTTTAGCAGCAAACTTTTCTGATATTTCCAAGAGTTTATCCACCATGATGCCTATTCCATCGATCCGGGAGACATGGCAACATCTTCATCACAACTAGAATCAATCGTGGCTTCCACTTCTACGCCAGCAGAACCATTTTTACTCAAAATTATGATCAACTTGTCCATCATGTCATCAATAATTCCATCCAGTTTCCACATTTTTTCCTCCTCGTGAACGGCATGCTCAACCGATGCCTTCCACAATTCCGTCGTCACTTTCCCAATTGATTCCTCTATACGCTTTTGCACATCGTCGAGCGTAAAGGCACTTTTATGTCTTGTAATATCCTCTTTCACGAACGCCCATACCTGCTTGAATGGGTTGAGCCCGTAGTGATAAGGAGGAAGCCGTAGAATGGCATGACCCGACTCCTCCGCCAAAATGTCCACTTTGTAACTGTCGCATTTGTGACGAAGGCATTCTGCCAGGTTAATTAAATCCATCTTGACCAGCTCCTCGTCCCACTCTATATCGTGCACGGTTAACCACTCTTGGATTTTGTCCTTCGTCCACTTCACAGTGGGCATCGGTTCCCGTTTAACGGTGTTGCAGGGCGCATTGTCGAAAACTATCACACTGCGAGGCCTGATGTTGGGCAAGAGGGATTTCTCAAACCAGTTTTCAAAATAAGCACTGCCCATTTCCTCATGGTCGTCGACCATTTTCTTTGACGTCAGCACCCTGAAACACCCGGATACAAATCCGGCTTCGCTCGCAGCATGTAAAAGGATTAGGCGTAAGTTGTTTCCCGATTCCGAATCAATACCTGTGAAAATATAAACTTAATATGTAGAAATTGTAGAGAAAAATAATTATTAGGGATTTATCAATTCAGATTTTGCATCTCATAGGCATGTGACAAATCCAGAGATATACTTACAGGGAAAGTCCTACTTTATAACAAGAACGTATTTCGTAATTACGACGTTTGCCAAATACACATTAGGCACCAATTTCCCACAGATTTCAGCAGACACTGAAAGTTGGTGGCGCCCTCTAGCACATGCATGTCTACTTTCTTCATGTGAGATGATGCCATTTATCCAGTAGAGGGCGCTAATACTGTCCATAAAATGATGCCTATTTGGCTTTGCATTTTAAACCAAATCCACGTATTCAGGACATTTTATTTAATGATTGGTAGACTCAAATCAAATTGGAATTTCCATGAATTTTATAATTTTTCATGGACTTTTTCCTACAACCCACTACTTTCAAAGTGGAACTTTCCCTATTAAGTTTTTCACATGTTTTCTCATCTCAATTATACTTTTTGCCCCATTTTTTATGCTCTTAAATATCTAATTTTTCCCAATTTGCACACTCAAACTTCATCACAATTTCTGCAGAAGCGGATCACCTTTCTATAAAAACCTTTAAGAGGATTACATTTCTGTATTAAAACATGTCTTGAAATTTTCTGCAGATATTCTTCACCTTAGTTCTGAAATGCATTTTCAGCAGAAATAGGTGCACGAATTGTTGTTTTCCATACGGGATACCTTTATTCTGCATATTTCTGTTGCCCTTCGTTCAAAATATTGTCAAACTCTTCGAAATTTCACTTTTTTAAAAATATTTTCAGCTTTTTAAATATTTCTCATTTGTCACAACCCCATTATCACCCATGGCAAAACCTTTCTTACAAGTATCTGCTGAACTTGGAATGCCTTTCTCTTGCCAGCACCGCTCAATAAGCTGTCCCGCATTGATCCAAGTCTCATCCACATATACGATCTACCAATTATAAACAAAACGTGTTCTACGGTCATTATAATAATGAGAAAATAGTAAATTATAACCTGGGTTACGGACCTCAATGCATATATTTTTTCAAATAACATAACTGCTTACATCACGGTTTTCTTTTCTGCAAGCGCGTATCTTCCGAAGATAGTTTCGCCGCCACTGGATATCGTCTGCCCCATCGATTAAAACAAACTTTCGCCTTCGCTTGGCAAAGCTGATCTTCATATCAAGAAGGAGACGACGTAATGCTTCGTCCTTAAATGTTGGCAGGTTCTGGTCGTTGTTAATTGCGCGTAATAGTTTCTTTGATGTTGGGTATTCGTTTCTTTGGAAAAACGAATGTATCTTTTGCCTAACTGCCGTTAATGTCTCTTTGTCATATTTATCCATCCTCGTGAACTTTCCATGCCTGTTTGGACGCACCTTTCCTAATAACCAAAACACAAAATATTCTGATGAACTCGTACGATTTTATTGAAATGAATACCAATATTGAACAGTGTTACATAAGTTCTAATTTCTGAATCCAAAATGGAATTCAAGTACAGTACCGGGTACTATCCAACATGACGGAACTACGGTGGCCCTTACGCACGGTCGCCTATGCGCTTCGAACCAACGATGTGTCTATTTTCCCCCAAAACAGGGGGGCCACCGTAATGTTATAGTCAAACGTTCCATGGGGGATGGAATGTTGGATAGCGCCCAGTACCGGTACCAATGCATTTGTCAATTAAGGGCCTGATTTAGTTTGCTAGAATATATCGGGAAAAACCAATTACTGCCTGATCAACATGCCTAGTTTGCACATAAGGTTTAAGCTCTGTTTCAATACATTTACTTGTTATTTTCAGATGTCTTTAGAAAGAAACATACCTGGGGTTACTGTTCTGCCAGTTCTCTTCATTTCAGTTCTTGTTCTTATAAGGCTTGCCTTTCCTACTCCCAGCAGATTGGCACAAAAACTATTTAATTCTGCCATTGATTGCAGGGGATTCAATTCTTGATACTTCACCATAACGTTGGTTGCTAACTGTTTTGCTTTTCTGGTGAGAGGAGCTCCTCGAGTCCATTGTTTAAATACATATTCCTCATCTCCACATTTCCAGGAATGAACAGCAGCCATTACAAGTTTGATGAAATCATGGGATCATGAAATCAACATCAGCATAAAATACAGTAAAATGGTGAGCGCCATCTAGTGGGCATTAACTGAAACAATGTAATTAAGCTCTTAAATTCAAAAATAAATGTGTGTTCTCCCAATAACAACACAGTCTTGAATGAGAATATTTTTATGAACGGTATCATGACGGTGTTATAGATAAAGTTCTCTAAGGAGGTAGGTTGTCGCACGAACAAATTTAAGCGAGTAGGCCTATATGTAAACATTTCTTACAATTAAAACTGATGCTCGACTGCTCGTTATTAAAAATGTCTAATCCTTCCATCCGGCAGAAATGGCAAAAGCTTCATTGCTACTGGTATCAATTGCAGCTTCCACTTCGACACCCGATGCGCCATTTTTCTCCAAAGCAATGGTTACTTTGTCCATCATTTCATCAATGAGGTCATCCAGCTTCCACATTTTGTCCTCTTCGCGAATGATACGCTCAAAATAAATTTTCCACAATGGTCCAGTCACCCTTTCGATTGCATCTTTAGCAAGCTGCTGGACATCTGACAGCGCAGAATTTCCAATGTGTTTTTTTATATGTTCATTTACGAAGTCCCATACTTGCATCAGAGGGTTAAATTCCCCGTGGTATGGTGGAAGTCTTAGAATGTCGTGCCCGGCTTCTCTAGCCAGAATGTCAACTCTGTAATTACAGATCCCCTCACGAATTCCCTCTACGAGTCCGATTAATTCTGACTTTATTAAGTCTTCACTCCAAGAAATACCATGCCCGGTTAGCCACATCCGAATTTCGTCCGTTGTCCAGGAAATTGTCGGTATTTGGTGTTGAATAATGGTGTTGCAAGGAGCATTGTCCAAAACAATGACACTATGTGGCCTGATGTTTGGCAAAAGGGATTTTTGAAACCAGTTTTCAAAATATTCCTCATCCAAGTAGATGTCAACAACAGTTTCATTTTGACTAAACAGGCTTAAGCACCCTGGGACTAATCCGGATTCGTTTCCAGCATGCAAAATGATGCAACTCCTGTTTCTCTCCGAGGATTCCTTTGAATCTGAAGAATTACAGAAATAGAGCGAAATAAGTCGACGGCTTAATTCACAAGTAGTGAATGAGCCAAAAGTTGCTTTCGAGATAACAGCATTTTTAAGGGAAAAAAGCTATAAGTTGGAAATAAACAATGTTTAAAGCTTGGAATTTGGTTAAATAATAAAATTAGTAATTAGAGAAATCAAAGGCTTAAAAATGCACATTCGCTAGTTTGACTTTGATTAAGTTTGCAGGAAAGCGAAAAGTAAATAATGTGTAAAGTAGCGAATGTGCACATCCATTAGTTTGCCTTTTGAAAAAAGTATCGAAGACAACATTCGCTACTTGTACTGTTATAAAAATCCAAGTCACGAGCAATTTTTAAAAGGTAAACTAACGAATGGTACCATTCACAACTTGTAAATTTTAGGGATGTTACCTTGTCGGATATTCGCTACTCTTCACTTCAGTAACTTTAACAATTATTGTTTAAAGTAATTTCTGTAACTTTAGGTGAATTAGGGGCACTTCCAGGATCCCAATGGTTCACTTATCTCATTTTTAAAAAATTGACTCATTTGCTACTTGTGAATTAAGCCATTGAAATGCGCTATTTTAATCAGGGTTCAAACAGCATCCAACCTATGGTTATACCTTTCATACCAGCATCAGTCGAGTCTGAGACGCATCTATCCAGCTGGGAATGCTCGTTCTTTTGTTCTGCACTAACAAATGTTTCATCAATATAAATAATCTACAATATAAAAATACATTTTGTTAAATGGTCTATGTTTGTAAATTGACAAGCCATCCCTAACAGTCCCCAACTTACATCACGTTTGTCTTTTCTATAGGCTTTAATCTTCCGGAGGTACGTGCGCCGCCATTTGACAATGTCTGCTCGGTCAATTAAAACATATTTTCGTCTTCGTTGAGCATGTGTAAAATTCAAGTCCTCCATGAGTAGACGGAACGTTTCTGCTTTGAAGTTTGGAAGGTCTTGTCTTTTGCTAAGAGCACGTTTTATTTTCTTCGCAGTTGGATATTCTTGTCGTAGATAGTGTGCGTGGATTATCTGCCTTATTGATACTAAATCTGCCTTGTTATACCTACGCAATCTCGTGTATCGTCCACGACATCTTGGCCGTAACTTTCCTAATAAAAAAATAAAAAAAAACATTTATTGACGTCCAAGGCTTTTAATGGTTAATGAGTAAAACACTGCAGTAATAATGGATGCCAAAAATAAATCGGCAGCAATTTTACTGAATTTTATAGCATTTATTGCAGCTTACGCATTTCACTATAATTATATTATAAGTCTCCAGCATACGTTTCTTCAAATTAGTTACATTTTTAGTAAACTTTGTGTTCCATTATATATATTTACTTGTCATTTTTCGAGATGTCTTTTGAAAGAAACATACCTTTGGTTACTGTTCTGCCCGTTCTATTCATTTCAGTTCTGGTTCTTACAAGGCTTGCCTTTCCTACTCCCAGCAGATTGGCACAAAAACTATTTAATTCTGCCATTGATTGCCGGGGATTCAATTCTTTATACTTCACCATGACGTTGATTGCTAACTGTTTTACTTTTCTGGTGAGAGGAGCTCCTCGAGTCCATTGTTTAAATACATATTCTTCATCTCCACATTTCCAGGAATGAACAGCAGTCATGATTCTGTCATAACAACTGTTGAGACACCCAGCACTAGTAAGCAGAAATGTTTGTAGAGGGCTATGGTAGATGGCAGGAGCTGCGTTATCGCAGATTTTGGCTTCCGGTGACTTTCATTGGGAATTTATAAAAATTATAAAAATTAATTATTATTTTTTATTAATAAGTTTTGAATGTTTACAATAAGTTCTGAAGGGATTGCATGATTATCAGACTATCCTTATAAGCATGAATTCTTCCACGAAAAGGATTTGTTTGGAAAACAAACTAAAGGTAGGCTCTATATCTGTGAAACCTTGCTTATACCAGTATTTTTAATTTTTATTGAAGTAGGCCTAAACTGGACAAAAATGCATAGGTTAAAACACACAACAGTTACATGGGTTCTTTCCCCCTCCCACTATAATTGACATATATAAGGGGCGAGAATGTAGAAGACCACAACCGTCGAACATTCCCTAAAAATCCATTTCTTTTAAGCTTGCAGAAAATTTCTTTCCTACACAAATATTTTCCTAATGTTATTCAATGAATTTTTATCAAATTTACTTACATTTCCCAGCTCGCTTGAACCACTTATAGTAAATTTTAATGCAAAAAAACATCATTTGTGCTAGATTGATGAACTAACTGTGCTGGAAAGTGAATTAAAAAGTTTAAGGAATTTGGCGGTTAGTATATTATGCATTCATTCAAATTCTTGCATTATTTGTTAATTGAGCTAAACTTCAAATATTATTTTTAATAGAAAGTGTATAAGCAACACCCTAACAGTCAGATATTTTTCCTTGAAGACAAAACGATGGTACTGAATGAAGTACAGAGTAAGTATATAAGATCAAAGTTTTTCGTTACTATTGGATATAGGAAGAATTTATATATTCTCTTTAATTTGTTGAATTTAGAAAATCTTCATAATTTGATTAGCCAAATCAACGAGCAAGGCGAAAAGAAGTAGCAGGTGTAAATTAATTTGTTTAGTCTTAATTGCTTGTAAATAGTTTTTTTTTTTTGTACCTTTCACTTAATAAAACATAATTATAATCTGCTAAGATATTGCATAATAGGCCTATTACATGTATAGCCTAACTGTTCTTCAATTTTGTAAGCTACTGGTGGAACTGGCTAAGAACTTTGATTAATTAAAGAATATCACAAAAAAGTAATTTAGACTTTTTAAGAAAAAAATCTAAATTTGAAATCTTGATTATTTGGTCCAAAAATTACGATTTTAAAATCATAGATTCCATAAGTTTTAATTTTGATCTTAAAATCACGATTCAGAAATCACATTTTTCAAAAATTCTGCAATTCTAAAATGCAGTCTTAAAACTCAAATTCTAAAAACCACAATTTTGACAAAATCATAATTTCATGAAAATTGAAATTTTGTAGTTTCAAATATCATGCTTTTTCGGGCCAAATAAACCATATTTAAAATTGTTCGATGTAGATGCTTTTCTTCAAATAATCTAGATTAAGTTTTTGTAAAGGATGTTTGTTATCTAATTAACACTTACCAAAACAATGAAAATTCGTCCAGATTCCTAAGTTGCGGGTGAGACACGTCAGAAGTATGATAGCTTGAGTCTCCTATTAAAAATTACAAATGTTTTATTTACTTGTAACGAACACGTTACATCGAATGAGAGGACTATACAGAATTAAATGATTAAAACATTTGGGGGGAGGAAATGCCACAATCAGATTGCCAAGCACACAGTCAATGTCAAAAGAAAATTGATAAAAAAAAGGAATTAACTTTGGTTTTCATAATCAAAGAGTCTAGAATTGGATATCTACAGTTTCCAAAATACACGCTAATTATGTTTAATGTTAAAGCCTATTAAGCAGCTGACACAAAGCGCAATTACGTTTAACTATGACGAGTAAAAGAGATCAATTAAATAATTAGAATGCATTTTTTGGCATGTGAATATTACCGTGAGAAACATTTACAAAGTACACATGCCAAAAGGGTTAGTTCCAACAATTTTAGATTATTTGGTAACCTTCTCTCTAAAAATGGAAAACATAAAGAATAGTGGCTTAAAAAGGCAATAATGCACTGCACAAAATGTAAGCAAAATTAAACTACGTGTAGTCTTACAGCGCATGCATTGCCAAAAGTTGGATAAAAAGGGATTTATAATATAATAATCGTTCCCAGTCGCATAATTCAATATATTTACCTCTGATACTTTTCATAATTTATATTATCAATACACGCGAGCTCACTAGATCAAGCAATTCAATTCAATTCAACGTCGAATTTAGGTTAACCCTGTTTTCCCTAATATAATAGGCTTCAATCATTGTATGTATAGGGTGCATTTTCAAACAATGCTACAAATTACTCGTTGTTCGATTTCATTTGGCCTGGGAATAATATTTTCCTACGACGGCCAATTAACGCAAGAAATGCCCGAGAATTACAAAAAAATTTAACACCTAATCTTTATGTGCCTTATCAAATTGGGTTCAATTAAAGAATGAAACAAAATGACTAACAATTCATGTGGACAAACTACCAATGTTAATTTCAACACTTTCATGAATTTGGCTTTAAATAATCCGACTCAACTTTTCTGCCCTTTATTGAGCTCAATGGGAACAAAATCTGGGGAGGCAGAAAACGTAAAAAAAATTACCAAGGCAAGAGTCCCAGTCCCAATTCCGAATACATCCTCGTTCATCCGGCCTTAAAACGTCAGTCACCACCTAAGAATAGCAAGGCAAACTATTTGAAAAGTTTCTCAAATAACTCATATAGGCACCGTCAATCTGCATCCATGGATTGGGATCATCCACGCAACGAGTACATATACCACGTACAACTACATCTATTTTGTTGAAATGGGTAAAAAACATCAAATTGTCAAAGTTATTATAGAATGCGGAGGATTCTAGACTGAGCTATAAAACTGTCTCAACAAGAATGGACGAAGAATGATTGAACTAGTCCATGCTCCGATTAGAACCTAATCGGAAGCATGGACTAGTTCAATTACAAAATGTATTCATCGAATAACATTTCGGTGTCAAATGTTGATTATAACTTATTAAAGTCTCAAAGCTTTTTAACATATTAAGAAACACCTCACCCCTCCCTTAAAATCTAGAGGAGAAATCTAGAGTTGACAAAATAGAAATTAATCCTAATCATGAGTTAAAGGGAAAGTCCCACTTTGAAAGAAGATGGTTGTATGGAGAAGAGCATGAAAACTTAGGAAAGGAATGGAGATTGCAATTTGATTTGAGCCCACCATTCATTAAATAAAATGTCCTGAATACATGCATGGATTTGGTTGAAAATGCAAAGCCCGAATAGGCGCCATGTTACTGACAGTATGTAGCGCCATCTACTTGATGAAAGGCATCACCATTCATGGAACACGTACACAAGCATGTCCTAGAGGGCAAAACCAAATTTCAGTGCCTGTCGAAATCTATGGAACAATGGTGTCTAACGTGTACATTTGCAAATGTCGTAATTTCTTCAATATGGAAACTGCTGCAATTATTTTGTCACAAGCTTTTATATCGGCTACAGCCCTAAGTTGTGAAATTTTATAAATCATAATTGAATTTGAGATTTATGTTGAAAGAAAAATGTAGAAAAAAAAGATCTCGTCCATTCTTGCTAGACATACTGTGGAGTTTTAAATACGGTATCAAACTGACAACATATGCACGAATCCTGATTCGGGGGCATTGGTATACGCGCAATTAACGACTCAGAAGTAAATAACAATCACGTCTGAGTTGAAAGGTAGAAAAACAGTGACAGTATAGTAACATACGTAACAATAATTAGGGTTTCAATTTGCTCTGGTCGCTGGGTAGGCCTGCCAGCTTTGTCTAAGGAAACATCGTCTGCACTCGGGAATCACATATACTGCATCTACTTTATACCGATTTGAGAAACTAAAACACCGCGTTTTCAACGGGGAGTCTAAAATATATCACACTGAATTGTTCTTTTAAAGCACTTTCCATCCATTTTGGCACCACTTCTCTTTTCTGATTTTCTAATGAGATATTTCCAGCTGTCATATTTTGCTATCTGAATTTTTTTATTATATAACTCATACATTTGGATTTAATAGGGTAATTAGCTAGAATTACAGCAAAATTTGCATAGGCCAAAATCTCAATCCAAAATAAACTCAATTTTTTTTGGAATGCAATTTGATTGAAATTAAAATTTTAAGAAATGCATTTTCTAGTTCACAAGTATAGTTCTTAACTACATCATTTTTTATAACCCAACCACGAAAACGCAAACACTGCCCGGCCTCTGTTTTTCTGTGTTCTCAATCATCTTATTTGGTGTTCTATCTATTTGGGTAGATAATAAGTGGGTAACCCTTTTTGTTACCCTGCACTGTGATCCTGCGCACCAAATCAACAGAGGCTACCGCAAAAATGCTTCAGTTTCAGACCATGTAACCAAATGGTTACATGGTCATAATGCCAAAATATACCCATTGTATTTTATTGTTGTACAAAAAATCCTTGTATTTTGAACCCATATGACAGCTGAAAATGCTCAACTTTCTTAAACATTTGCTCAATGTTGAAGAGCAATAATCTAAAGCTTAATTCATTATTCAACATACACTTTAAACTATAGTCTAATCAAATCGCTGCCTTCGCATGAGCCCGTTTAAGAGCATCGACCAAAACTCAATTTGAGCAAAACACATATAAGAATTGAAAAGAAAATCGCATTCAATTAAATCATTGGTCACGGATGCGACTACATGGTCAAGGTACTCCACAGCTACCCGTGTGAATAGCAGACAAAGTGGTGGAGGGGAATCTGTGGTCCCGCATAAGCTCCTGGATTAAAATTTGTGGGAAAAAAAAAACATCCTCAGCTTGGGGGTCACTTCCATGGAATCAAAGCAATATGCATATCGTACGAGTGCCTTTCAAAGTGTGTGATAATGGTCAATGGAAAAAAAGCAATCGAGCCCAACTGTATTGAAATCGATGGCTTAGAGCACAAGCAGCTAATATCCAATGTGATAACATGGCTTATTCACTACTTGTGCTCTAAGCCATCCAAATGTGGAAGAAATTAAAATTGAATTTATATGCCGATGCAAAGAACCCGTTTTCTATTAAATGGCAAGCCAACATCCGTAAGCAATTCCAGGTTTCAAAATTAATTTAGAAACAAAATGTAAAAAATATTAAAAACACAAATACGTTGGCCTGCCAGGAAATACTGGGTGATTTATAAATACTTAGGGACTGTTCAAGTATTATATAACCCTAGGACAGGCTGGTGGGGGTATTAGGGGTTTCGGTGTTACTTTAATTACATAACACACGAAAAAAAATATAGTTGAAAATTTAGTTTCCAAAATTTGAGTAAAATCACCACTTATTAATCAGTGCACTTTTTAAGTGAATTTTCGAGAGATGAATTAAAGGGAATTTATTACGAGTCATTTCCAAAATAAAGGCAATGCAAAGCGAATATGGTCTACCAAAAGTCATAACAACTTACTGTCAAGTTAGATAAAACATCCATTTGAAATTCCTGTTTTAATTTTCTTTTCCCTTAATTTTAAAAATGACTAGTTACATTATTTTCCCTTTAAAATATAATTCAGACCATTATCCAAAGCTGGTGGGGAGTATGGGAAGGGGGGTGTCAAATACAAGTGCTATGTAATATTCGAACATTCCCTTAAGCAAAAATCTTAGGTTCATTTAAGAAACGAGGAAATTACTCGGAAAAACTAATTCAATTTCAAAAGACTCTACGTTAGCAAAATGGGAACAGCTTTCAAGCCCAAGTGGGAGCACCATTAAATGTTCTCGTTGATCAACGAGATGTCTTCGGGAGGCCTAACACATGCAGACATTGGTCTCAGCGCTTTTGGGTATTCAAATTCTTCCAGTCAACTGCGTTGTGTCGCTACGTTTTGGAGGCGGTGGAGGTGGGAACTTCTTTTTATTCATGAAAGAGGCTCTCCCTTCGTCCCCCGACATCATCCCCCTCACGCTATCCCTGCATCCCCTGGTGAATCCATTTCCTAGAGGTGTGGTAGGGGAAGGTGGTGACTGGGGCGAGGATGCCGCTGCAGCAGCGGCTGCAAAAGCAGCGGCCTTGGCGGCTGCCACCCTATTTTTCTCGTCGACGTGTGTGGTACAGCAGAGTACATCCGAGGGGAGAGGAGGGTCCCGAAATCCCATCACCGTATGGGCGCTGGAATTGATATCGATCTTCAACTGCTGCGCCACTTTCCACTTCTTTTCCATGACCCGCTGAAGATCAGCCAAGAACGTCTTGGGTGGAGTCACGGGGCTGTGGGAAAGGGTCCTGGCGCTTAGACGTGTGCTTTCGCTTCGTCTAGGAGGAGACGGTTTGAGTGTCCCAGAGCTGGTTCTGGGGCGCAAGGTATTCGATGCAAATTCTGCCGGTGGGGGTGGTAGAGGAGGAGGAGGGGGAGCCAAGCGGCCATTGGGAATTAACTTGTGCGAAGCACCCCCAACTTCGTCTCTAAATGTGATTCGCCTGAGCACGGGCGGGCTCTTCACGGCCTCGCCGTTGGAATGGCCGTTGAGGACTGGTGGGTGACTAGCGGGATGCTCGGCGGTGGGCCACTTACGTGTGGATTTTGGGGCAATAGCTTCGGGTTCCTGCGCCACCCTTTGTTGGGGTTTCGGAGGTGGAATTGGAGGGTTGGGGTTGGCCAATTTGGTCGGCGACGGCGTCAGATTTTGACTAGTACCGAAGCCATTGGTTAACTCCTGCGGAGGA
This sequence comes from Proteroiulus fuscus, assembly GCA_034700285.1. Lineage (NCBI taxonomy): Eukaryota > Metazoa > Arthropoda > Diplopoda > Julida > Blaniulidae > Proteroiulus > Proteroiulus fuscus. The sequence goes on from JAQIXP010000892.1 coordinate 13,100, forward strand.
GGAAGCAAGTCGAGGCTTAGACTGCTTTTATACGCTTCCGGGGGAGGCGGTGGTAGGGACTCCACGCTCAACAGACTCTCCGTGCTTGCTGCAAACTCTGGAGGTGGCGGAAGTGGAAAACTGTCTTCCTCCACTTCCCTGATTTCCGATTTCGCCGGGCTCCCGTTCCGTGACAAGCTGTTTTCTCGTGCCTGTTGCTGCCTGCGCAAAGTGGACACCAACTCGGGGATGCTGAGTTTTTCGTCCGTTAGAGATCGCCGCAACGTTTTCCTCAAAGTGCCGCTCCGGCTGAGTCCATTCTCGGCTTCAGAAGTCGCATTTGTGGTAGGGAATTCGTCTTCTCCCAAGGATTGCTTGGCCAGTGTCCGGGTCGTGTTGGTTAAAGGAATCTTAGGGTTTACACTGGGCTTGCGTTTGATCGTTCCCATCGGAAAAGATTCGCTGTCGAACCCGTACAGCTCTCCAGTCGGAGTGCCGTTTCCAGAGCGCTCTGATAATACGGCACTATTGGCACTTCCGCTGGTGGACGAGGACCTCACCGAATCCTGTCGCGACATGGATCGTCTGCCCCAGTTCCGCTCCAGAGTGGAAACCGGCGTGGCTAAAGAGCTGTGAGTGTCCGAGCTACCGCTGCTAGAAGATGGAGCTCGTGGCGTATCGGCCAACTCATAAATTGGCGTCGTTGGGGCACTAGGGGTTGTGCATTGACTGCTCGCCCCACTTCGGGCCATTGAAGAAATGGAAAAGCTCCGGGCATGGGCTAAGGCTTCTAAGTCTTCCTCTGCCATGTCTTGAAGCAACATCCTATAGTTGTCCAATAACTGACGTCCTTGCTAAAATAGATAATTGTCAAAAATCTGAATAAAGTACAATTTACTTTAGAACAAAAAATAATCTAGATTCATTTAACTAAAAAAAAATCTAGGTCTACAAATCTACTTTATTTGGCCCAAAAATCGTGATTTTCGAAAGAAAAAAAATCAACATTTTCATGATATATATCTAGAGTAATGATTTTAGAACTCCAAATCGTGATTTTTCTGATTCATACAGGATTTTTAGATTGAAATTCAGATTTTGATGTAAAAAATCTAAGTTTTTCAGAAATCGAGATTTTCAAAAAGACGATTTATGGACCAAATAATGTAGATTTAAAAAGAAATTCAGATTATTTTTTTGCAAAGTTAATCCATCAGAATAGAATAGATGCCAATGAAATGGATAAAAGCAGGCTATTTTTGAATCTTTTTTTTTTACCAAAATAGCTAAAAATAGTTTATTAAAAATTTTCAATATCGGTTATGAATCTGTAGCAATAATATTATTGTTGATGATAAATAAGCAAAAAAGTGATGTATAACATAATATTAGCATTAAATTTCTAAATTCAAAACTTACAAAAACAACAATGATTTTACAAAATAAAACTCATTTTTAAAAAAGAGGCGACTGCGGTGAAGTGTCACATTTGGACCAAAATTTAAATTTTAAAACATTTAATTACTACACATATATGAAAAAAAAAAGTTTTGTAATGCATAATTAAGATAAGTCATACCTTGGCAATTCGAATGCTTGTGACCCACTGTAATAAGGATTTTTCATCTTCCGCACACAAATATTTGATATATTTTGATGCCTTCGTCTGAACCTGTGGATGCTACAGAGATTAAGAACAAACAACAATGAGTGAAATTGTAACAATTTGATTTCAAAGGCAGTTTTAAACAATATTTTATTTATCGTCATCATCGTCTTTATCTTGCGAAACCTGTCTCGTAAAGGTGCAATCTGCTCACGAAATGCTACAAATTTCTATAAATTCATTGTATTTCCTCTAGGTGACACATTCGTCCATAAGTGTACACAGTTTAACTAACTATATACTTAAATTTAAAGGTCAACTGCCATGAAAATTATGATTTTGGGCAAATAAACTATTTTTAAATAATCTACATTTTTTTTATTAAATAATCCAGATTTTGTTAACATAAGGACGAAAAGTTAATTTAAAAAATTGTTAATGTGGTCATAAACAATAACATAATAATCATAAAAAAAACAATTTTCAATTTTACGAAACATCGATTTCGTATTACCTTAATTGCAAAACCGTATTCCGTGGGCGATTTATATTTTTTCTTCCATCCAGCTCCAAGATATACATGATTCGTGTCAAATGTCACGAGGCACACAAGATCCTTTGATAACTATTGATAATAAAAACGCCCATTATATAACCCTAACAAAAAACTGCTTAAACAAGTAAAATTATTTTTTAAAAAAACTTACTTTTGATTTTCCTTTAGGACAATAATATAATCCAGATGCTCTTAACACAAAGTAATGTTTCTTCCAAGCTTTTTTGCCATCGCTTTTAAGATACAAATTTCCTTCGACTTCGGGAACGCTCACGCCACTTCCAGTGAAAAATTCCTGCAAGTTGAAACAAGATTGCGGTCAGTGGTAATCACCAAAGCATGGCAAGTGTAACAAGACACTGGAACAATGTTTACGTCTACTAAAGCATTCCTCGAATCATCGTCAAAATCGCCATCCTTTTTGGTCGTACTGCCCAATAAAAGATAATTCTGTAAAGAAAAAGAAAAATGTATCAATTTTTTACCAGTCTCATAAGCTAACGATGTCCATCGCGGCAAGAAATGAGTACTTACCTCAGGGCGGAGAAAGAGATCATATTTGTCGCTTCGTTCTAGAAACAGTAGTCTGTTTTTGGATTCTCTGGCCCAGACTAATAAGTTTTCGACTAAATTCTCATTGTCTTCAAATACCCTTTCTGCATTAAAAATAATCATTTGTAAGCAAAATATAATGCCTCACTTTATAACAAGTTTTTTTTTTTTTTTTTTAAATAAAAGCAATGAAAAGTTAAAAGTTTATTTATAAGAGATAAATAACTTTAATAAAAATAACATGGACAGCATCATATAGTGAGCAAATGCTGAATTAGTATCTCATTTAATACCATTAGCGCCATCTATTAGTTATTACAGTGAAGCTTCATCAAAGTGACATAATAGCTACTAGGTGGTGCTACAGTAGTAAAAATGAATGGCGGCATCAGTAGTCAATAATATAGCACTGTTCATGCCATGATAATTGGGATGAAAATTCTAATTTCAAGTCTACGAACGTAGCATTAGCTTTCTTTACTCTTTATTTTAAAAATAACTTTAAAATTGGGACTGTCCCGTTTATAGTGCCAAATTTGCACCATTTTCCACTCACCCATATACAATTCAGGGATATGTTCTACAATGGACCATTTCGGATCGAGCGTCACGTGGTTCTTGTCCACTAGTAACTTTGTGACGTAACCGACGGACATTTTTTCGTCTACTAGAAGGCTCTTGGCACTACCGTCTATGGTGAAAGCTTTGATAAACAACTGGAAAACATTAAAATACAAAATATTAAAAATTATTCGAAAACCGATCATACATTAAATAATTTTAAATGCAGGCTGATGATGATGGATTCAGCGGATCGGAACTGATTTTCAAATTAATTGGATGGCTCTTCAAGAGGGTCTGATATGCTAGGATCAACTATGATAATGAACATTGCTGGCTCCAGTTATGAAAAGGCAAATATGTCAAATTTAAAGTTATAAAATCAAGCTATAAGTAATGTGGTCTGCATGATTTGCAAAATATTTTCTGATGTCGATTTTATAAATTCAAATCCAAAAAAAACAATCATCCCATTATTATCATCATCATCATCAGTCTGTGCATTAACATATCTACCATCTACATCTAGTTCATTTTAATCATGCATAATCCTTTTACAAATAAGAATCAAAATTAAAACACTTTACAAAACCGGGAATAAAAAATCATCAAGCAAAAAAAAGGTGAAAGTCTACTTATGAAAGCACATTTAGTTAAAAGCAAAAATATAAAAAATAAGATGAAAATGAAAATTTACATTTTTTTTTAGCAGAGAACAAACAGATCAATAATGATTATACTGGTGTGCACTTTCCATCAAATGAATTCATGCTTCTACGAAATGATTTCAAACTACTATACAACAGTGAACACAAAAAAAATGATAAAGAACGGTTGTTCAACTTTCAAGAACTTAGTTAAGCTCTTACAATCTTAGCAACTGCCATTGAGTTTTCCTGCAATGTAAATTATTTTCCAAATATGTACTTAAGCAAGTCTAAATAAATAATACGAATAAACAAATATACATGAACCTTAAAATGACACAAAAACTATAAATTTTTTTCCCACTAATTAAACAATTTCTGGAAAACAACTTACTCAAACGTAATTTATTCCCTTGAAATAATAAGGCAAATTCTAATTATTTAAAATTGTATAGCTAACTTTCTGCCCATGGGAAGATCCAGAGTAAAAGAAATTTTTTTTGGGGATGTTTTTTAGCATGTGTTGAAAAACTTTCGAGACTGTCATAAAAATAAAAGGCAAGAGGCAAGTATGTAAATAAAAAGCAGCATCTATCAGTATATTATATATTATAGATGCTCATATATTATTGACATTTATATATATTATTATTTATTTATTTTTCTGTATCGCAATGAGTCCAACATGTTATAAACTCAGTATACTCATGCTGCATAACTGACCAAAGCAGCGAGAGAGGGTTGCATGTCTGGCAAAAATTAAAAATATTATAAGTGTTGGCAATTTACTCCCTGATATATTTGCGACAAAAGTTAACTAGACCAATAAATTGCCACCCGTGACCAGCAACAAAATGCTGGAGAAAACATTAGAAATTTTCTCCTTGCAACTTGAAAATAAGCCTACATGCTAGGACCATTACAGCCAACTGAAACTAGTTGCTGCAGCAAAGATTTTTATAGGTTAGTCCATTATTTTGTAATCTCTGCTCATTTCTATAGTGAATCTAGAATCAGGCCTTTAATTCAAAGATACTTTTCACAACAAAACTGGTTTTAAATTTAACAAGAAATATGGTTTAATTGTCAGGGATCCTAAGAACCCATTAAATACACCGATCACTACTTATAGGCAATAGACTTCTCCGGCCTTATCGAAATTTGTTTTTAATTCTCCAAACATGCATTCGGCATAGCAAACCACTGAAATTGCCATTATGATGTTTCATTTTCCAAAGTTAATAGTTTTCGGGCATCCCAGAGTTTCCAGAAAAGACAAGCAATGTCCAGAAAAAAAAGGGCCCACAGTAAACTGCAGTATTTAATGTATTTTGGAAATAAAATCTGCAAAAAAACTTGTGGTAAACTTACATGCAGTTATTTTGATCTAATACTGCACTTATTCCAAAGTTTTCTGCAGTATTCCAGCATTCTGATGTTTAAATTGTGTATTCTTTTGTTGGGTTCTCATATTGCAAATTTTCAATATGAGCAGAAGTTGTCTATTGGGTGATATAACATTAGCACTTGACCCACAGTATTTCAGTCAATATCATTAGCAAGCATTCCTTCTTCCGCAGAAGAAAAGCTAACTTAAAAAGCAATATCTTTGCGGCTGCATGGATGAGGATGCAAATTCCCTTCTCTCAAAGTTATATTGCATTTACAAGACTCGCAAGCGCATACTGCCAAGGAAGTTCATGTTTATGAATTTCAATCTCCTCATTTTACTCCAGAATCCTCCATTTCTGGCCATTTGCTTGCCTGGTATATTGTGCACATGTGCGCTTCCACTCATGTTTGCTCCACTTTTTTTACTTATTTTTTCTCCTCGGAGCTTCAGCATTAGCATGAAGTTGATTGCCCAGATGTGCCCTCGCCGATGGTTTATGATTTAATAAACAAATGTGCAGCAAAATAAAACTGGTACATTATGTGTGAAGGAAAATAGACATGCGCAAGTGTATCCGAAGCTGCCTACTGTCAATCTACAGGTAGCAAAGTTGTGCTTGGCCAAGCGTTGAGAGAAATGGTTCACGCACACATTACACACAAATCACACACGGGACGCACAATCATACAAAAATCATGAATGATTGCCATTATTAAATAGCCAAGCAGGCACAGAGATGGGGTGGCATGCAGTTCGGGGATACACATTAGCGTTGGAGATTTGCGATTCTACCTTTTTGATATTGGCTTCTCGGATTTTCTCGAGGGCTATTTTAATCTTTTCCGCCTTGATCCTCGCCGCATTGTCGGCCTAGAGTCAGATCGGACGACGGAAAGATACGTGTGAGGGGGATGCAAAGAAATATAAATAATACATAAGACAACGACGGAGTGCAATGCAAATTATACTCCTAAAAGGTATATTGCTCGGAACACACTGCATGAGCAAATGTTGCTTTGGAAGTAAGAATATAGTCAGTTCCCATCTTCCGAAATGTGAAAAGTCCAAGAATTTATTAATATCAATACTAAAAACCTGGCACTAACGACCATTACGTAAAGTACGAAAAACAAAAGACAAAAACATTCAAATATACTGAAACCGAGCAAAAGAATGGCATAAATAACCTATACTGCTGATGAGTTGAACTACACAAACACACCGTTTGCTTGCCTTCTTACCAACTTTTCCTTCAAAGGTATCCATACGTGAGTGCAATTATTATATGGTTAGTGCTAGCCGCCATTTTATATCAGGAACTATTTCCTTATTGAGCTTGTGTGCGTGGTGTAATTCGTCACTCTGTAGAACGTTTTATTTGCAGTTGTTCTCAATAGATGACATTAATGTACACCCATCTTTTGCTCGGTCTAAAGTTTATATTTTACGTACATTAAATGAGCTTGGACTTCAACTAGGCCCTACCCCCTATCTCAAAAGATATTTTTTTAGCCTTATAGAACTTGACTGAACTTTTGTTTTTGAGGATATTGCTACCGAATTTATTAATTTTCATGGAAGTTTCTGAATATTTCACTGCACTATTTAAAAAGTGCATACGTATTTTCATATTTAATTTATTTATGAAAATACATCGGTATATTGAAATTTTTGAAGACCATTATCGCGAGGATTATCAACGAAGTGAAAAGGAAAAGTAATTATTTTTTCTCGGCTTTTGCCTTTCCTGTAAATGTTATTACACCTATCAAATAAATCTCATTTAAATGTTTGGGGCCTGCAGGTTTGTTATTGAAACAACGGTTCATATATCACTTAAGGTAATGACAAGAACAGCCAGGTTCTGTATGCAAACACAAATTGAAAATAATTAAAAAAAACAAAGTTTAGTCGTGACGACTAGTAAATACAATTAACAAAGCAGCGTGCAACCAGAATTTATGGTTTTTGCGGACGCTTGATTGCATTTTATTTCCAAGACTTAACGCTCGTATATAAAAGCTTGGAATTGTTTTCAGTCAAAAAGAGGTCATTTATAAAATACGGTTACATACAAACTCTATTCCGAGAATAATTTTACACCTTATCACAAACTGGTAACACCCTTGCCTCATATCACAACTTGTTACAATTATTTTTTTAATGAAAAAAAAAAAAAAAAAGGGCATAGAAAAATTTAAATTTTAATTGGACTAACCATAAAATCAGTATTTGTTGAAAGAGCATGATTAGGTGGGAAAATGCTTTTCACAGGAAGCATCCATTTTCTTTAAATTTACAAAAAAGCGCCATCTAATAATTTAGTTCATTACTACAATTTAATTTTTTCGGCCATCTTAGAAATTCATCACAATGCCTATTTCATAGAGGAATTGAGGAATTGTGAAGCCACACAGATTATACTCAGGACTGTTCAATGGAGGATTTTTTAAAGGACCAATAAGCTTAATCATGCCGCTCTGCACAAAAGATGCACAAAATACTTTAAATGGATTAATTAAAAAACTACTTATAGATGGCGCTAGTCATTTTTGGAATAATGTGGCAAAATGACCCAATCCATGCATTTAAGAAAAAAGCATAACTGAATTACGGTTAGTCTGATGAAATATTAATTTCAATGCCCTATTCAACTATTATTTGTCTTTATTTTTAAAATAACTTGTTATCATAATTTTAGTAAAAGCTATAACATTATGGTTTCAAAATAATATTTTTTATTTTAATAATTAATTAAGAACTTCATTTCTTTGCTAATTCTGTGGTAATTTTGAATTTTCAAACGTTAAAATAGATTTTCTAAAATTTTCAAATTGTTTTCAGATTGTTGAAGAAATTGGATTCTCATTACTTCAATTCAATTCAACACAAGTCAATTCAATTCAACTCAGTACTCTACGATCAGCATATCATCATGCTATTTGGTAGGGGGGTTATCCCACAATCAGGAGGATACTCCCAACGTCATACAAATGTGACATCAACGTTAAATTGAATTCTTAACAATTTTGGACAATTTTTGGACTAATTTGGACTGATTTTGGACTACTTTTAAGTACTGAAGCAACCCAGTACTCTGTGGGTTGCTTCAGTACTGGGGTACTGTTGCGCTCTCGAAGGGAAGATTTAAGCATGGGTTTGTTTGAAAGGTTTACTTTGCCTTGTAATTTAAATTTGGTTTC
>JAQIXP010000893.1:0-21594 GCA_034700285.1 Proteroiulus fuscus
TGGCACAGCCATTCATATCTAGTAAGTGTGTACTGTTTGAAATTAACTTGTTTCAAAGTGAGACTGTCCCTTTAATATCAGCAATTGTGTGTAGATTTGTACTAATTAAGATGTAGGTGATTCCTGACTAATGACTATACACGTTTACTCAATTATTTTCCCACCCAGCTTAAAGCATTTCAAGGAAAATCAACAAAAAGTGCAACTCCTGATAAAGCTGGGATAGCTAAGCATTTAAATAACATAGAAGGGAAACCGATTTCAAATTCAAGCAGTAGAATTCGACAGGTTTGTTGCTATGCTCCCATCAATATGTACATTTTAAAAATAAAATTAAAATCAATCACTAGTAAATCAATAGTAATGTTGACAAGCCAATAGATCCATTGTCTAGGTCTAAATTGACATGTTTTCCCAAATTTTTCCATTTAGGCAATATGATATTCCCTTCATCAAAGAACCTAAACATAATATTTATTTATCATAAAATTTTTCAATCGTTTTTTCAATATTATCAAAACCCTCCATTGGAATATTCAAATGGAACTCTCTCCAATGTAACTGCTAAAATTTTGTAAGCCATATGTTGATCACTATTCAGTCAGAATTCAGCATGCTAATATTTTCAAATTATTAACAGCTTGTCATGCATCTATCTGCTCAGTTCTATAATTAGCATGGCCCATACAAATAAAGTATATTTGCTAAAAATCGGTCTCACAAAGTTGCTGACTGTCCTAATATTACAGAGCAAAGAGGACATTCCTTCTGAATCTGTAAATAATTCCATTATGACTGAAGAAATTGATGAACAGAGGTCCAGAGTTTCATTGTCAGATGCAGCCACAAGAAGGTGTACATTCATGAAATTAGCCATTTTTCTGATAAATTTGTAAGTTTTCATTGAAATATACAATACTCTTGACCATCTTTCAGGCCCATATCATCTTCATCAGAAAGCCTTAGACAGATTTCTATGCAGTTAAACGGTTTAGTGTCCCAAACGCAAGACTTTGTTAATGGTGATACAACACCAAATAATGGAATTACGCTAGAATTGGAAAAACGCAACCAGGAGCTAGCATCACTATTGGAAACGCATAAGCAAAGCAATGGAGAACTGACCCACCAACTTCAGGAACTGGTAAGAGAGAATCTAAAAATGCTGCAAACCTGGTGGCTTTAAATTGTGGTTTGGGCACTTCTTTACTACAGTATACCAATTTCTCTTAGAAATTACAGATCTCTAAATTGCAAGAGCAACTGAAGAAAGAGCGAGAGGAATTCCAGGAAAGACAATATAAAGAGCAAGGCACTTTGCGTGAACAGTTGCAAATTCACATTCAAACGATTGGCATTTTGGTGGCCGAAAAGACCGAACTACAGTCGTCCTTGGCTCAGTACCAACAAACAGCAAAGCAGAAAGCTGGAGAAGTAGAGGAACTACAGGGTCGCCTTAAAGCATCCAGGCAGCGTGTTTCTGATATTGAAAGAGAGTTGGCTACAACTACAGTTTCAAGTCAACAATTTGAAAAGGTTAGGCAAAAGATGTTCTGGAAATGAATTAAAAAAAGGAAAATATAAAACTGACGAGTCCCTTTTTATATTTTAGAGTAATAAACAGAATTCAAAAGAAGTCGATCGACTTAAGATGGATATTTATAAAATAACGTAAGAGCTGAGAACTAATAATAGTAGAGCAGGAGACTACAGTGTGTTATCAGAGAATTGCCCTAATTTTATAAGGTTCAAGCAATAAATAAATGATAATTAAATTAATTTTTAACCAAAAAAATCAATAGGTCTCCTTGCTTAAATTGTGGAAACAATTGGTGAAATCATTCTGCACGTGTTACAGCAGACCTGGGTGGAAATTGAATGTTCATATAGTGGATATCCTAGGATGTGCCACTAAAGGAGTCCAAGTGGAAGTTGTTTATTTTTGGTTAAAATATGATAAATTTTATGGCAGCTATTGATCAATAAAATTATCATATCTTTATAGCTTCCTTGCTGAAATTAAAGAAAAAATAAGGGATTTCATTGTAAACACTTCTCCAAGTTTCTGTTTTCCACTATTAAGTTTCAATGAAATTATTTTTACCGTCATGTAGGAAATTGAATGAAGAATTGGAGCAGCATAGTTCAGAATTGAAGGAGAAATTAAATGTTAAATTGATGGAGTGTAAATCTCACGAAGAACGGATAGAAGAACAGCACAGCAAATTAACAATGACAGAATTGCGAGTTAAACAGCTAAGTAATGGTAGTGGAATAGACCACATAGATCAATTAGAGGAAATGCAGAAGGAAAAAGTAGAGCTTGAAAGGAGGCTCGATCAGGTACCATTCAAATTGATTTTGAAGTTATACAAAAATTATTATTTCAGTGAGTAACAATTTTTGCCTGTATTTAGATGAAAGACAGTTTGCAAAAGGTTACGGACGATCGAGATCAAGTGGTTGAAAACTACCAAAAATTTGCTCACCAGTTGAATCAGCAAATTCATACTTTGAACGAGCGTGTCGTATCCTCGAACGACGAGAACGAATCATTGAAGCAGCATAATAACAGTCTTAATGACAAAATATTACAATTACAAGCTAAACTAGGCAAGTGGAACCATAATTATTTTTATGAACTAGTTTGGATGATGGTCTTAATTACTAATTTCTTATCAATTCTTTTGGTTGTAGGAGAATTCGATAAAACGACCAAACAAGGTGTTTCAAATGAGAAAGAATTTCGGACTCTGGAAGATAAATTTAAGGAGATAGAAAAAAGAGAATCCGAGCTACAGAGGTTGTATCAGACACAGGTAGAGGGCTCATTTAAAAAAAATTATCTAATTTGTAGTTTCTGCCTCACTTACCAAAGCTCTTTGCAGTTTTTTAGCAGGGGCATTTTAGTGATTGAAAAAAAAATGTATTTAAGCTTGCACTGGAATTTTCTGTAGATCGCAGATAATTCCCAATTGAGTCATCTTTTGGAAGAAAGAGAAATGAGGCTTGAAGAACTAGAATCTTTGCTAGCGGAAGCCCAAAATGCTCAAGTGGACAAAGGAAAACTGCTGGAGGCAATGCAGAGCGACAAGGTGGCTGCAAGTCGAGCTGTAGCTCAGAATAAGGAATTAAAAAAACAGCTGGAAGAACTTCAGAATGGTTTTGTGAAAATGGTAATTTCAAAAAAAAAAAAAAAAATAAACTTCCCATGTGTAGTATTTATTTTTAGGAATGCGTTTTAACCTCTTTACAGAGCAACGATAAGTTAAACTTAACTGAGAGGCTTCAAGAGGAGCAGTATATTAGTAAAGAATTGGGAGAAAGATTGTCTCAACAAGAGGAAGAACTGGATGAATTGAGAGATCAAGTAAGCATTCGATAAATTTTAGCTGTGCATTACAAACTAATGGTCAGAAGCTAACAGATATTCACTTCCAGTTAAACGACAAGGAACGTCGCCTCTCTTTGGTCCAGAAAAGCAGTACAGAGTTGACAAAGCAAATGTACCAGCAGCATCAGCTAGCAGACAGAGTGAGGCACTTTGAAGCACAAGGACAACTGACGGAGATGATCCAACAGGAGTTAAATCAAGCTCAAGAAAGGATCAGCGCATTGACGACTCAAAACAGCGAACTAAGGACTATGTTGGCTAATCAGGCCGAAAATCTTTTGAAGTCCAATGAAGGGGAAGGACAGAATTATGATGATAAGGATTCCTTTAGAAAAGATGAAATGGTAAATGTGATGCCTTTGGTTAATCTTTTGCAAGAAACAAAGTCAAACTGCCAAACATTTATGTTTACGTCTAGGTTGTTTCACTCTCTGCTTCCGTGAGACAGCTCGAACTTGAGCGCAACCAACTTCTCAAACAGTTAGAAGACCAACAACAGCAGCGCGAAAATCTTAAAGCCCAGCTAAAAGAAATGAACGAATTTCGCCTGAACGAGGCAAATGATGTTTTGCCAAATGGGGACAGCGGAGACGAGAGTGGTCATATGACTGTCTCGGCCACCGAATATCGAAGCCTCAAGCGAGCAATGGTAAAACTTGAGGACCGTTTTACGAAGACAATGAATAGCATCGCCGATCTTTCCGACGAGAAGCAGCAGTTGGAATACTTGGTTATGCAACTACAAGGAGAAACTGAAACAATTGGTATGATCAATAAAAAAAACGTATTTATAAAGGATCACTTGTGCTGTTAAATCACTTTTTTGTTTTGTATTTAGGGGATTACATTGCCTTATATCAAATGCAAAGAAGTGTGATGAAGCAGCAAGTCACAAAAAAAGACGAATACATTGCCCTAGTATGTCAAGATAGAGAAGAATTGAAGGTTATACCATATGCCATGTCAAATATGTATTATTACTTTTAGACGTTTTAGTGAACCTATCTTAAAATTAATTTTCAGGGGAAACTATCCGAACTTCAAGACTTAGTATATAAACTGTTGTATGAAAGGGAACAGATGCAAGACAAAGGATCAAAACTACCGGGAAAGGCGAAACTGGCCAATGGAGAAGAAGCAGGAAAATCATTAAATACACGTAAGCAGCATGCTTGTTTGTTCAAGTAAACGAAATGAATTAACTCTGTGAAATTGAAGGAACTCTCGCTATATTTTGTCATTTTTCAAGGATTTGCTGCATTAATGATTTTTTTTTTAAATTTTCAACTAGATTATCCAAATCAAACCGAAGAAGTGATAAATAATGAACAGAGTTCAGAAAACGAACATTTATCACACTCCAGCATGTTTAAGGACAGTTTGGTCGATGGAAGGCCTACGGAGCCGTCGACTAATCCTGCTAAGACGGCCCGGAAAATCATCGATCTAATAAGTGAGATTGGTTCGACTGCTTTAATGGAAAAATCTATTCCAGATAATTTCCATCCTTGTCCCGTCTGTTCTGGTCAATTGATAACCGTTTAAAAAGTATGCATGTATGAAAACCCCCAAGCTGTGCACAGCCAAACATATGGACAATTTTATTAGCCTTTCTGTTCTTTCCAATTTCTTGGCATGCAAGCAAACCATTATTCCAACTTGTAAATATCAGACATTTTAAGCAGAACTAAAACGAATCTTTCAGTGTCTGTTTTTTGACAAAGAAATGTAGTCATGCTAGTTGGAAATAATTTTGGGGCACTACCCCGTGTTGAGTTGGTTGGTGTATATAGCATGAATTTTATATGATGAGGGTATGAAGAAGGACTCTTCTAAACTAACACAATTGTGTGCAGGGCCACTGTGCAAGAGAATTAGTTTGTGCAGTAGTAGGGCAATTGCATGTCCTACTCACTATAAAAAGTGGGATTTATTTAAGTATTGTTATTGTGAATGGGTTAATTTAAATTGTATTACACGCTAATTTTGATTAATAAAATATTGAACTATTAATATAAATAACCGCTGCAATTTTGTGGATTACTTTCATTTACAAATTGGCTCATGTTTTTATAGTATGGAGAAGGCTTAAAATGCATCATTATCAGTATGAGAAATAATAGTCCTAGAAAGCTAGTCTAAAATCAACGATACATTTGGAAAATAAAAAAGGCAGAAAGTATTAATTTTCAAAACTGCAATGTCACATACACATATGGGAATAATGGACCTAACTCAATCATCTTTTTGCAATTTCTCAAAATTATGGAACCAAATCTTTACATTGCATGGTAATTGACTAACGTAGCAATCCATAGTATTACTCTACACTACACTTGATGCAGCTTTCCCCCAAAATAAATTCTTTACTAGGCCTATCTTTATTTATAAATTTACTTTTGTAAGTCATAATCAACGAATCACTAGTTTCCAGAGCACAGTCCTACTGACTGAAAAATCTAGAACTTCAAAGAAAGTCTCACCTCATGAACGGTTAATTTTAAATGAACAAGCACATAAGTTGCTATGAGAATGAAGAAAATAAATTTTAACAAAACATAACCTAAAGGATATTTATCTGGTCCCAGCTTGATTTGGTGCAAAATGCACTTCAGTGAATGAAGACTTAATAAGCAGGCAAATATGCCATCTGCATCTCTAGTGGCTATAAAAAGGTGGGGACCTTGTTGAACTTTCCCTAATTAAGGCACTTCCATAAATGTTATGCATAATCGATCACTTTTCAATTGCGCAAATCCATATGACTATCACATTGAAACGAAATGAAGCCAAAAATGAAACTTTCAAAGCTGAAAGTAACATGATTTACTCACAAATGGCGCTGAAAAGATGCCAAAAAAGTGAATACAGTGTAGTTCAATATTTCCTCACCATTCGCCACATTAGGCAATATGGTGTTATAATTGCACTTTATTAACTTGAGAATTATTGGTTACTGGTAAATCTGCTTACCATCTCAATTTCAACTTTTCATGCATGTCTCAACTTTTGTGTTCTTTCATTTCAAAGAAACTTGTAATGAGGTGAGACTTTTCCTTTTAAAAGTGAATTAAATGCACTTATAGAGACTAAGAATTCATTCTCAGAAACACAGCTTCATTTTTTCACTCAATGGCCCCAAAATAGCAAAAGCCCATTGTTCCGTCTAGCTCTGATTCCTTCCCCTATGATTCCGTAATTTCTGAACCTCATACTTGTTATTTGGCAGCACCAATACTATTGTGTAGGCTAGCAAATTCACGAGTAGGCCAACGTAGGTGCAGTGCAACTTAAGCTGAGAAGCTAGAAACAGCTCTTTAGAAAATAAACCAGATTTAAGAAGATAAATGTGCTCTTTGCACGATGGAACAACCTGAGGAACAATCGCTGAGGATTCATGTTTTCAATTTTACAAAACTCACAAATTGCTGGTAGTTTCCATTATGAAAGTGTTACTAGATTAATATCCCATAATTTTCATTATTGTTGGATACTATAAGTCTTATTATATAAGACTTAAAAATTCTAAAAAGGGGGAACAATTGAATATTATAAAATATAGTAAAATTATTTCTTAAATTAATAATTTTCTTTATTTGTAGACTTGTATTTGGGTCAATTTCACTATTAAATTTTAACATAAATTCCATAGTAATATAATTTACAACACTTTTAATTTACAGTTAATGGAATGTTAGCATTGGGCATTGTGAACTAATGCATAAAAACTAGAGCCTAATTATAACAATTACAACAGTGTTAAGACTGTTGATTACTAGGTAGGTTATCATCGGCCAATTTAGTGTTGTCTGCTGCTTGATTTTGTTGTTCCTCCTGCATTTCACGTCTTGCCTGGCGATTAGATTCCAATAAATTTAGTAATTCAGCTTTTAGGGCATCATTTTGCTGTTCCAATACGTCCAGACATGAATTTAACTGATCGAGCTGATGGTCAAGAGCCTCATATTCTTTAGATATGAAAAAATAATCTCCTGTCATTAATAGTTAAAGTAAAAGGGTGCTAATAAATTATGTTGGGAATTTGCTAAAACTATGAAATGTACCTTATTTAATATGAAACTAACATACACCAATAAGTTGCAAAGTCTATGTTGGATGCAGAAGAGAACAAACTAGCAAGAAAAAAAAAATCAAAGCCCCAACTTATAGTTGCTAGTGACGTATGTCACAGCTAACCGTGCTTGGTAAGCATGCAGCTACAATGAAATGGAATACTTCAAGCCCGCTTGAAGCGTTAGGCCTACTGCCAATTATTTTGCCTGCATGGAAAAACTATGAAAACCCAAGAAAACCATAGCAGAAACCCTTGACAGAAAGCAGAGAGATCTGTACGCCATTAATTAATATAATGTAACCACTGTCTGCTTAATTACCGTATGTGTATAAATATGATAAGTATGCGCAAATGCTAGCAAAATAGCTCATCTTGAGGTGACACAAGATTAGTCGGCCTATCCAGCTTACTATAAAGCTGTAGATAGACCTATGGCTCTACAGGCCTGGTGGAAATACATGAGTATCAGTCATTTTAACCTCCCATTTTAACATTAAAATACAATGTTATTTATACCCTTGTTTCTAATGAACATTTAGTAAGCGATCAGAATAAGGTGCACAAGTAATTAGCAGAACAAAATCCAAGTAAAAAATAATGCAGAGTATAGACTTCATGCATAGACGGAAAATGGGATCAAAGGTCAAAACAAGGAGGTTGGTCCAAACAATCACAATGGCAAGCAACTGGAAAGCATCACCATTAAAACTTATTAATATATACTATTGTACCTGAGTCAATTATATCTTCGTCTTCTGCACTTCCATCACTGCTATCATTTTCTTCGAGATTATTTGGCTGATTGTGACCAGTTTTATCATCTTGATCGGCTAAACTGAACTTGCTCATTGCAGGCATTTTCCCCCGTACAAGTTATGCAATTCTTCCAGCGACAAGAACCGACGTTTGTCAAAATTCGATCTAACAACCGAACTATGTAGTGACTACAACCAACTTTGTTAATAAAATAATACAAAAAATAAATAATTTTACATTAAAACAAGAACTTTTTACCGGCCACTCGAGCGATTTAAACGGACAACTTTTACTTTTAAATATCACTGACCCCTGCCAGTTCTCGTGACGTAATTGCCGTACGGTAGCGCCATCAGTTTGTCATTCAATTTTAAGCGGGAAAACTGATTACCATGACATTGACCCTTTTATAGTACGTAAAACTAGCATGACAACTTGATTTAAGCAAATAATTATGGCCTAATTTTGTGCTCCACCTTGCTGTTGTACATTTAAAACAAATGGACATTCCTGTCAATCATGACTTCTCAAAAGCAAATAAAAATTTGAATGTTAGCCTGATTAATTGCACGTGTGCAAGAAATCATGAGCAACCTGTAGTATTTTATCCCAGAGTAGTAATTATAAAATTTCTCTCTCCCCCCCCCTCCTTCAAAAAAAAAAAAAAACAGGAATAAATTAGGCTTATTTATCAATTATAATATATTTACATATATCATGGGAAGTTTTGCCACTAAAACTTAATAATGTCAAAGGAAAATTGTAGGATTATTAATAGAATTTTTGCCTAAAATTTTGCATTTTTATATGGGGAAATTGGTGAAAATATATGACAAATAAATTATTACTAAATAAGATCCTTCCTAATTGGCTCATTTTTGAACCCATTTTGAATTTAAAAGAATTATTTGCGGCACCGAGGAAAAATCTCAAGGAGGTGGGAAATCAGTACGGGTAGGCTAACTATGCATAATAAATTGTTTGAACAGTAAAAAAATGTGGATAAATAGTTTTACAATCTTTTATCCAGTGAGGTAATGGGCTTGGATAATTAAGCCAATGTATGATGTAGGGCCTCAAGACAGAGTATAATAAAAAAAAAAGAGGTTTAACAGATTGCCTTAGGGTCTCCTATCGAGCCCTGACCTAGACTTTATAATCAAGCATTGATTTCAAATTAAATTTAGATTATTTATAGTAAGCATTTTTTTGAACAAAATTTTAGCATTTCTTCATATTTTTACATTGTCAACGTTCTCTTGTAGGTACAATTTTTTTAAAACAAAAATCCATATGCAACCACAACATGGAAATGCCACGATATTTTATATTAGTTCCTGTCGTGCATTTAGGTTTGATCTACGTGAATTAATTCAAATGGTTAATTTTGATAGTACTAGATATTGCCATCCAGTCATTTACAAAAAATTCTATTGATTTCAATTACTGATGAGATCAGTAAATTAAGTTTAAGATAATTTATTCATAAATAACTTTCATCATTAATATCTATTTACCCATTAACCACGTTCACAAATAACTTCCACAACCTGAAAAACAAATAGAACAATTATTAATGCTAGGCATAAAGTTTAAAATTTGAAAACAAACATAAATGAACATACACTCGGCTCCATTAAAGTTGCTTCCAAACAACGATGAATGGCACTAGTCAAAATTTCATCCAGCAAAACATGAACCAGACTACATGTACACAAGATTATAAGAGGATGCATAATTTAAAGCAAACTATATACATTTTCATAAAAAACTTACTTCTCATCCGACACAAAGCGCCATAGATAAACCTGAAGGTAATGGGTGTCCACTTGAATTTGCTGAAGTCCATATTTGCCAAAAGTACGCAAACGAACACACTCCAAAAACGTCTAAAACGAAAATTAAACCATTTAATTCTTGATGTAGTAGTTAAAGGCCATATATAAACGATTAGCACTAGCCTTTAAGCTAATTTTGACAATTCCAGTGAGGATGGAAACCTTTGAAAACTCCACAGAGGAAAAAATTTCAATTCGCTCTGAGAACAGCTTGTGAATGTTGCTCATTAGACTATCATCCAACGTGCTGAAAATAGCTTGTGTGTTTATTGGCAGAATATTAAACATTCAGTGGTTGCAAATGGCAAAATACCTCGGTCCATAAGAGCTCCAAGTGGAGCGAGCGTTCTGCCGTGCCGTGCTATGAGAGAAGGCTCTCCTGCTGGAATCACTGCTGCGCTCCTTCCTGGTCCCTTCTTCATACAACTGCCCCACTTGGGCATCAATGGCTGTGACGTCTTCGACTACTCGTTTCATGACGGCACGAACAGTGCGAGGCTCGATAGTGTTCATCCAGTCTCTGGTTTCGACGCTCTTTCTTAGCATCTTATATTGATCAAATAAAAATGAGCAGTAATGTGAAACTATGAGAAAGAATTAAAAAGCTAGGATAAAATTTGATTCTAACCTGAGACACTGCAAGGCCCTGTAATCTAACGTAATGATTCAGAAGTTTCTGTTTTAAATAATAAAGGCACTAATTGAAAAAAAATATATGCCTTTGGATCACATCAGTTTTATGTTGGCTTAATCATGTCTGCATTTTCTAGGACAGCTTTTAAGAATTTCAAAAGTATTTTCAGTGTATTTAGGCTTACACTGAAACATTATTTCTTGCCTGAGCTACTGCTTTAGTTTCTGCACAGAGTTCGGCACTAGTAGTGACTTCTGCTTGGTCGCCAACCGGAAACTGTTCTTCAGTAAACCTCAGCTAAATAACAAATACCGGTGCCATAAATATCGGTTCAGAAAAATAACAATAAGTAAAGCAAAGTTTCATTACCAAGGATAAAATAGTGTGAGACTCAAAATCTAGACACAGTCGGGACAATATTAGCAGTAAAGGTGGAGGCACGGTCCCTCTCTCAACAGGACTACTACAAAATTCCTTTAAAAAATATACAAACTTATCTAACCTGCCACTCATTCACACATCATACGAAATGGGAATTTACCAAGGCAAGTCCATTAACAAAGCTGAAAAAGGCAAGCGTAAGCCCTTCCCTAACGTCAGTTTTACAAAACTGCTTACGGAAATAAGGTTTCGACGAAAAAGTAATATTGGGCTCGATGAAAGCCTAAAAACAAGAATAAATTTTAATATTAAGAACGAATTTGATAGTTGGGCATTTTGAGATAATGAAACTCACTTGCAAGTTGCAAAGAACGGATTTCACTTGATCCTCGATCGACTTAATCATATCTTTTAAAAGGGTGAACAAATTTAATCCTCCTTCTGGGGTGCTACCAGGCCGACTGGAAGCCAAAGTCTGCCTAACATCGGTCAAGCAGTCTTAAGATCATGAAAAAAATTTTAATGAACAATTTTGGTAGCTCACATTCTTCCAAGTTAATTCTTAGAAACATACCATTGCAATGTTGCTTTAACATTTGCAAATAATAACCGCACCGGTGTCGAGCAGCCCTTGACACGATGTCTGTTCCAATCCTGTAAATGCATATTAACATTATTGCCATACACCTGTTATTATCCTATAAATATAAGTTAGCTAAAATATTCAAAAGCACTTTTGATACTTTAAGTATTTAGTTCTGTAACCTTGCAAAATTGATATCTGGCAGTAAGTTACTCATCGTTTGAAGGCGCCTATGAAAACGATCCAAAGCCCGAACCATCATATTGTTATCCCCACTACCATCCTTCTGAGTAAATTCAATGAGATAATTTGAGATATGAGAAACTTTTACTTTCGCAGTTAATAAAAAGAACCAAAAGAAAAAAAAATACACACCTCAAGCATGACTCGTTTTTCGACAAATTTGAAGTACTGCTCCATTAAATTCATAACAAAATTGACCAATTTCTTGGTGGCTATAGCTTCGATGGTTTCTTCCGTGCTATAATTTAATAGCAGAATAAGACATGGGTTGTATGCAAATATATTTTAGAAAATCTCATGGTTCCTAGCTTCCCAAATTAATTTTTTTTATTTTTATTATAGGCTTAGAGTCGCCTATCGGAAGACAACGAAATTTTGGCAGTGAGATGAGCTCACTAACAATATTGCCAGTTTATTTCAGTAAAGATGTGATAAAATTATAACTCTTTGAACATATTGTAAGAAATTTGAGTTAAATTCTTAAGCATCTGGTTGTCATCATAAACATAAAATAGCTTCACTAACTTTGTTGCTTGGATGGGATGATTCAGATTCAAAAACATGTCCTGGTAAGATGCGATGACTAAACTGATATTGCTTAGAAATTGATTGCAGCCCAAATCAACAAATGCTAAAATATCCTTAATATTGTTTTAAAAAAAATAAAAAACAGATTGATTACTAGATATAACTGAGAATAATTTCTACCCGAATAATAGTTGTTCATATGACTAACCAGAGGAGTGTTGAGATAGGTATCAGAGGGACGCGTTGGCTCATCTACTTCTCCAGCTTGAAGCCTTACTTGCCTTTCCAATTCATTCAAGTCTTGCATAAGCTTCTGGTGAGTGCTATATAAACCAGCAAAGGAAAAAACAAAATAAATTACTTGAAAAATAAATTTTTTTATTCTCCGCAGTTAATGTGTGAAAATAGCTGGACTTTTAAACTACATTTCATGATTTAAAATATAAAATACAATTACTAACTGAGATAAATACTCTTCGCACAGAGTTTCGGCTGGTTCGTTTAATTGCAAAAGTAAATTAATTGACTCTGATAGCTCCTTAGGCATTGCCTAAAAATAAGAAGAAAAAAAGGTCAGTGATTGCATGAGATGCGATCGTTGATTTGGAAACCACACACTGTACATCGGGATTCTGGAACATCTCTCGTAGCTTGATTTTCAATTGAACAATGATGGCGTCACAATCTTGACGAATCCCTTCAAAAGATGGCATGTGCTGATACTGCTGGAGGACTTGCTGAGCATTTAAATAATATCTAATCATCAGAAATTCAAGTTAAGCATGTGGTTTTCCTAGAAAAAGTATGCCTGGCAACTTATTCACCATATATAAGTAGATAGTTTTACCTGACAACTTGACCATAAGCACCAGCTTGGATGCATTTATTTAGTTTCGCTGGTAACTCAAACAGAAACTGTAATTTTCTAAGCAGCGTATGAACGTTGGATAGCTTGTTGATCTGCTGTCTTCGATCTTGCAAAGTACTACTAATCTTGCCGCTAAATTCGCTAATGGATGCCATGTTGGTGGCCAGGCGATCCATTTCATCCTCCATCTTGCAGAAATCACTCTTCATCTGCAAGTGAAACCAACTTTAGAAAGCTGTTGACTATTTACTTTTCAGTATCATAAATAGTTTTAATTAATTTCCAATTAAGAAGGCATAAAACTAGTGTAGCCACGGACAACCACTTTCAGGAAAATCATTGCAAGTGATTAATATTATTGTTTAGTTTATGCAAATATAATTTTTGAGGTTAAACTTTGTTAAATGAATTTAACCACCATAACTGTAGTTCAATAAGCTGACTAGAACAATTTATAGCTTAACGCATTTTCATTTCCTAGTACGGTATTACTGTAGAACCTATATGAAAATATAGGCTATTTCCAATCTTGTATAAAAATATATTTTCATAAAATACAGGCAATGGAATGGACTTTGACAGCTATATATTCAAAATTTTCACGAATTGGTTTACCAGGATATATTAGTTTCATGCCCTTAAAAGCTGACCTTCCTTATGGTATCAGTAGCACAAATAAATTTATTGTAATTTTCGTAAACCAATGTTTTCATATCACTATCCAACGTTCCTATTTCCTTGCATACGCTAACTTTACGTTCAATGAGCTTTTCCATGGAATCTTCCTTCAGAAGCTTATTTAAATAGAGGTCTGGATTAAAGCTCGATTGATTTATATCGTAGGGGTCAAAAACTTCTTCATCTTCCATCTCAGAAACTTTTGTGGTTTTATTTTCATCGGAGTAGTATTTGAAAAGCAATGGGTTTTGCTGTCGTGGACGCTTGGAATGATGTTTTCCTGGCGCATCTTATAATGGAAAATACGGTTCAATAAGTAAAAATGATCTCAATAGCTCCCTGCCTTATAGCTATACTAGAGAAATCTATTTATTGTTTTAATAAAATTAAAATAAATGTAAAACAGTCACCTACCTCCCGAACTCATATTCCCCTCGGCAGCCGCCATCTTGGACTGTGTACAGGGTGCAACATTCGTGCTTCGTTTCTTTCTTGTTTCGGCGTTATTTTTCGTAGTAGTTGTTTCATCGAGTATCCATTGCATCAATAGGCATCCTCGTGTGTTTACCATTAGTAATTGCAAATATCAAAGGTAAATGTTATTAACATCTATTCACAATGTTATTTTCTCAAATTCTCATTTATTTAACGAGTATAATAAAGTAATCGGTTGGTTCTTTGTGATTGAATACTAAAGTCGCCATTTGTAACGGCCATTTTTGAGTACCTTAAATTTATTGTGAAATTGCGACACCGTTTGGAAAATATTCCGAATTTTATCGTCTTTTCGAACATATTTTTACCATTCCTTTTATTTACAAATTACTAAATCAGGTGCCTAGCATTAAAAAGAAAATAATAAATTACCGATTTTAACTCCCAATTTTACCCATTGTTTCTTATGACAAAAGATGGCAGATACTGAACAAGATCTTTTGGATTATGAAGAAGATGACGAGCAAGACCAGGCAGTAGTTGATGGGACTGGCGAAACACCCTTGAAAAAAGAAGTAAAGGGTACCTACGTGTCGATTCACAGCTCTGGATTCAGGGATTTTCTTCTGAAGCCAGAGTTACTTCGAGCCATTGTTGATTGTGGTTTTGAGCATCCTTCTGAAGGTAAGATCCTTGTATAAAATTTCTCTCTCTCTCTCTCTGCTAAAAATCAAATATTTGCACTACTAATTGGGTTTTTTGATTTTTCAGTCCAGCATGAATGCATCCCTCAGGCCATTCTTGGTATGGATATTCTTTGTCAGGCAAAGTCTGGCATGGGAAAAACTGCCGTTTTTGTTCTGGCAACATTACAACAAGTAGACCCAGTCGATGGTCAGGTATGTGTCTCCCCGGATTTTCTCTATGTAAACATCCATTATATCCCATCATCTCACTGGTTTCGATCTTTCTTCCAGGTTTCCGTTTTAGTCATGTGTCACACGCGCGAGTTAGCTTTCCAAATTAGTAAAGAGTATGAGCGTTTTTCGAAATATATGCCCAATATTAAGGTGGGGGTTTTCTTCGGGGGGTTATCTGTAACTAACGACGAGAAAACACTCAAAACCAACTGTCCACACATCGTAGTCGGTACGCCAGGTCGCATCCTGGCTCTCATTCGCAACAAGAAGCTGAGCTTACGCCACGTTAAACATTTCATTTTGGACGAATGTGATAAGATGCTAGAACAGCTTGGTAAGTTAGAACTTGTACCTAAATCATTAACTTTCGAGCCCCTGATCTTTCTCTCATCTTATAATTGGTTCGTTTTTCAGATATGCGACGGGATGTCCAAGAGATATTCCGCAGCACACTTCACGAAAAGCAAGTGATGATGTTCAGCGCAACGCTGAGTAAAGAAATCCGCCCAGTCTGCAAGAAATTTATGCAAGATGTAATTATACAACCTTCCTTCTCTTCACAACATCCTGTTGTTTCTCCCCCATGGTGGCACATCATATCCTCATATGAACATTTTGGCTGGAATGCCACGACGTTAGTCGCTTCGCACTTTGTTCATCACCGAAGGCTTAGCTCTCCCAGTTCAAAATTTACCCTTCCTCCCAAATTCCCCAAACCATTACCAAAAGCCGAGAAAAGTTACGAAGTTACGTTGCTGGAGAAGAAATTCGAGCTTATATTTCCCATCCTAAAGCATTTCAACATGCTGTGGACTTTGTAAAATTCCATTAAGTGCCTGGTCTGTCATCGCTAACATGTTGCTGTGTTATCTGCCGCATCGTTGGTCGTTTGCCCAATCTTTGGGGCCGTCATATCCCGATGATGGAGCTTACTTGTCTGCGAGCCAAGTTCTCCACGCCATTAAGCCCTTGTCACCAATGCTGTGTACTCCCGTGTGACGTGACGTTGGCCAATGCTACAGCTACCAAGTGATCTGATGTTGAGTGCCTGCCATGGACTTATGAAACATGTGGAACTAACCCAGTATCAATCAGGATATTTATCATATATTTTGTGGGGGTTGTAGGGTATTAACATGGTCCAAGAAACTTCTGAAAACTAAGTCTTTAAAATGAAAATATGGGGGTTTCATTAGTATTTTTAAAATTATTTTGGGTAATGCTAAAAGGAAAAATTGAAATTCTCCTTTGCTGGCAAATTTCTTTTCTTTGGCCCCCTAATCTTTTAGCTTCACAAATGTCTGAATTTGCTTGGTCAGTATGTTTGGATCGAATTTTAATTCTCTTTCTAGCCGATGGAGGTTTATGTGGATGACGAAGCCAAACTGACTTTGCACGGTCTGCAGCAGCACTACGTTAAACTAAAGGATAATGAAAAGAATCGCAAGCTGTTTGAGCTTTTAGACGTGTTGGAATTCAACCAAGTCGTTATATTTGTAAAATCCATTCAGCGTTGCATGGCCCTTGCCCAGCTATTGATTGAACAGAATTTTCCTGCCATTGCCATCCATCGAGCCATGATGCAGGAAGAGAGGTGAGAAGACGGCAGAGATTAACAGCATATTATCTTACAAACTTTTACAATTATTGTCTGACTTTAGGTTATCACGCTACCAGCAATTCAAAGATTTCCAAAAGCGTATTTTGGTGGCCACAAACTTGTTTGGACGCGGCATGGATATTGAGAGAGTCAATATAGTTTTTAACTATGATATGCCTGAAGACTCTGATACTTATTTGCACAGAGTATGTATCCAAGGATAAATCCATTCAAATTAGATCCTAAATTGAATATTCATACCGAGTTTTTTTGCAGGTTGCTCGTGCAGGAAGATTTGGCACCAAGGGATTGGCCATAACTTTTGTTTCGGACGAAGGGGATGCAAAAATCCTCAATGAAGTTCAAGAACGATTTGACGTTAATATCACGGAACTACCGGAAGAAATTGACTTGTCTTCATATAGTGAGTAGAAAAGATACTATAATGCTCGGCATGCATTATAAAAAAGTTATTTTGCTCACGAGTGTTTCTTCTCTTTTTACAGTCGAGGGACGTTGATCTTACTTCCAGATTGACTTCGTTTTTATCATTTTTATTCACATTCATCATCCGTATTAAAAGTTATAGATTTACTAAATTGTAAATCTTCATTACTTTACATGTGACCACTCGTTTCGTGCATACTCCCATTTATATTTTGATGTCCAACCAAATATATGGAGATGGAGTGATGATAAAATGTATGCTGTAAAGGGGGGGTTGCGAATGTATTCCATTATGATTGTATTTTTCAATTCGATTTGTGTATTTGTATTCATCGTGAGGGTGCAATGTAGAAAATGTGCAAGTAAAGCACTTCTGATGATAAACATTTACAGAAATGGTTAATTTCTTTTTATTATAACAAATTTTTGGATAATCTCTGTGCTTGCATCCCATAAACAAAATGGGCAATTGGTTCATTGGAGTAAAATAATAGCAAATGTTACTATATTATGTTGGGGGGAGGGAGAGCAATACTTTTCTAGTCGCTTATAAAATAGTAGTATAAAAACATTGAATTAAGAACACAAAAGTTTAGACACAGGGTTGGTTAACTGGTTTAACACTAACCTTGATATAGTAGCATTTAACACGACTCATAATGTGAACTCGTACGTCTTGGGCAAAGGCCTAGTACATTCTGAATTTTCTGTCGAGCAGCCACAGCAAGACCAGTGTTTCTTTCCGGGATGACCCGTGTGTCCATGACCACAGCCTTTAAAACCACCTGATAAGTATGTAATCTTGTTTTATGAAACTGTTGACAAAAAAAAACTTGCGGAGATATGACATCCAATCTACCTACCGGGCATGGTACCGCCACAGGAACAGGGTATTTCCTTGTTTCCTCCACTTGAGCAAAACGTGCAACAATGAAACTGACCAGAGTGGGCTACCCATTTATTTTTTATGGGAAGTGGAAACGGACTGCCCTGTAAAAATTTTTAAATAGTAACTAAAAAGAAGCGGTGGCAAATTTTGAAATTGCCCATTGATATGCCAATGTAATTACAATTTTGAATTAATTGGTCAGCACCAAGGAAGCTAGTTACCACTGACAAATTTAGACCAACTTAGCCTATCATAATAAAATGTTCAACATTTAGAGCTAGCTGTATACGAGCATACATGCAATACTGTAGCTATAATTCACATTATTGTACCATTCTAACTTCTACATTTATCCAATTACACAGTAATGTATTTCTATTGCAAAATTCTACACCACCAGACCTAGCGACCACGATTGAAGTATATATCGATGGCTTAGAGCACAAGTAGTGAATGAGCCATGTGATAATGGCTCATTCGCTACTTGTGCTCTAGGCCATCGATACAGAGATTGTGTGCATATTTCATAGATATTCAATTTTGCACATGAGAAGCTTAGCTGGTTTCAAAGCAGAATAAGCAAGCAAAAAGCAGAAAAAGATAAGCTTTGGTTATAATTTAAGTGGAGTACTCTTCAACAGCATGCTCCGGTCTTCCCTACATTTAGGCCTAAGATCTAAAGATTTTGCAATGCTGAGAATGAAGAATTAAATGGCAATGAAGAATGATTATTATGATTAATTAACCTTAAAATTCAAAATTTATAAGCACTGCTGATAAAAGCATTGAAATGATATCAAAATCTGAAAATTCACTTTGCAAATAAATGCAGGAGCTGTGATTGCCTTTTTTGAACATGCATTGATGATATTATTTAGAATATTACCATTACATTATAATTCAAAAATACAGTATTACCTGAATTTGCTTTTCTTGAAATTTAATGTTCAACCAGTACAAGCCAGTTTCTTCAGGTGAGAACGATATTAAATAGGTGCCATCTTTACGGTCCACCACTTTCATTGGTATATTTCTTTAAATTGAAAAATTAAATTTCACAATAAATATACATAATTTGGCACATGTGATTTCACAAAATAATTCCATATTTTGTAATTATTAGAGTAATAGCCTTAGAGTAATCTAACATACATCTGACATGCATCATAAATCCTAAAATGGGAACTAGTGTTTCCAAATAAAGCATGTAGATTGCTAGATACATTATCAAGGGTTGGCTTATATGTACACGTACAGGGTATTATGCAAATACAGTTTAATTAATTTCAATGTATTAATGTCTATATGTCTATGTATAATGTATTAAAGTGGTGTAACTAGGATTTACCAAAGGGGGTCAGACAGGGGTTCTGGGGGAAGGTTAGCCCCCAGCAGCAGTAAACTCCAATATAATTTTGGGTCCAATGGAGGGGTTTAATACCCCCTCCACGTATGCCTATGTATTGATAAGTTTATATTAAATTCATAGTTACTTCTTATTATCTTTGGAAGTTATTTCAACTTTAGGATTGCTTCCTCCTCTCCGCATTGGTTGTCCTTCCGTGTCTTTGGCAACTATGGTCACTTCTACTTTTTGACCCTGGCGAGCAACTGGTACACCTACAAGAAAACATCAGATACATTTTCATAGCCTAAACATATTTAAATTCAACGGATGCGTGGGCCTACCGTTTCCTTTTAATGTGCACTTGGACGGACAGAGTTTCTGAGCGGTAAGTGCTCCTCTGACGGGAAAGCCGTTCACTCGTCCTCCCGCTTCGTCCCGCAGCAACTGGATGTATTCATCAACCCTCGGCTCCAGGCGATGTTGTCCAACTCCCAATTCTTTAAGCCGCTTGGTAACGTGCCCCAAAAGTGTTAATATTTCCACGTCCATTCCTTCCTTTAGCAACTGTTCCACAAAAGCGCACAATGTCTCCACGTCCTCCAAAGACTGCTCTAACTGGATGCTCTGAAGTTTTAATATTCTCCGCTTAATCTCGCACATCTTCCTCACCCTGCCTACTAAATTGCGTCGATGGATCTCCACCGCCTTGATATAATCATTAATGAAATCGTCCACTTCCCGGCACGCTTCAACCTCACGAACCTGCACACACTTTGCAGTATTTCGGATGCCGGCCAAACTTGTGCGCAGAGCATCAACCTTGGGAAGAGTTTGGGCCAACAGATTTCTCAAATCACCAATCTTCTCTTTAGCCACCTCAGACACGAATCGGGTTTGATGGGTGAGGTGCTCTCCGCCCGCAGTACAGCAGTCGCGACAGACGGTGGTCCTGCACGAGTCGCAATACAGCCGCAATTCCTCGGTTGGGTGGCTTGGACAAACCGGCCAAGGTCTATCACGACTTCTGAGCACGGCAAACCCCTGCGGTATCACGAGCTTCAGGTTCTGTGCCTCCATAAGCGAAATCACTCTGTGTTGACCCGTAAGGCGCTGGCGCTTGTGAGCTTCCGAACAGAATGCACAAATTTCAACGGCACAATTGATGCACCACGACACTGCATGGATTTCTCCAACGCACAATTCACAGATGGGTTTGACGCCAACAGCGTCATAATTGGTGTCATAACTCAAGGATGCAGTCAATATTTTGTTCTGCAATATGTAATGCAAGGGAAGGCTGGAGGCTCCATTTTTTGGTAAGTCTACTTCCGAGTCACACGTTGGACATAATATTGTTCTGTTCCTACAATCCAACAGAATGGTATTTTGGCTGCTGTTATAACCTGTCGTCTGAGATGGCGGCAAGCCCAACGACCCAACACTTACTGTTGGGCTCTTCTCCGTCCCGTAGCCAGAAGCACCAGAGTCCTTGGAGCTGCTCCATGTGGAGTTTTGTTTGCAGATTTGGTTCAATGCGATATTCAAAGATTTGACAGGACTAGTAGCACACTTGGTGGGAGATGGCACTTGTGGCAAAGATGGAATAAATGCATCCAGGCCTTCGATACATTTGGTGCAGAAGGTGTGAAGACATGGCAAAATGCGGGGTTCTTCATACAATTGGCCGCATATGTTGCACGTTAGCTGGATCTCTTGCCGCGGACTAATGGACATTTTGACTGTAAATTAATAAAATAAAATAAGCACATTTCAACTATTTATCCAATGTTAAAGACAATCAGCAAGTGTGTGCCATCGAAAAATAGCTTGCAAAAATAATGTTTTCATCGGTGTACGCTGTTGTACGACGGGGGGCGGGGGGGGTCAATGAAAAGTGTATGTACATCATAATTTTGAATCGCTTTTCCGACTTTATTCACCATTTTACGTGTGAACTAAGCTTTATACGGGTGGGTT
>JAQIXP010000894.1:0-21593 GCA_034700285.1 Proteroiulus fuscus
ATTTTGCTGTACAGTATAGGCAGAAAAAATGGCCGCCGCCTCCCGTAATATGCGATTGCCCCCCCCCCCCCCTTAGCAAAATCCTGTATCCGTCCCTGCTGTCCCTTTAAATTTTGATTGGACTTACCATTATAGTTAGATTTGGTGAAAATGGCTTTTTCCTGGAGGGATCCTTTTTTTTCAAAAGTAGGCCTACTACCATTTTTGGGAATTCAAAACTCAACTATCCATAGAGAAATGATCAAACGTGTATGGACATTTTCAATGGTTTCATTTACAAAATTGACTACTAGATGGCGCCAGTCATTTCTTCAATATGTGGAATGATGATGTCAGCAATGTATTTTAGAAAAAGTCATGTTTTCTGAATTTTAGTAAGTCTGAAGGAAATATTAATTTCTTTGACATTCACAACTTCTTTTAGTCTTAATTTATTTTCAAATTTATTTTTTTTTAAACTATTTGAATTTTTTTTAACCAAAACTAGGGCCAATATGCCTACTTCAAAAATGCAAGTAAAAATGTCCTAATTGGATTGAATTTAGTTGTTTGTTTGCATTTAAATGGTACAAAATGGTGCACCTGTGCTATTTTATTTTCACTGGAAAAGTCTTTTGCTGAAACTTTCAATTTTTCTTTTCATCTTGATCTTGTTTGTTTAATTAAGACAAGTTTAAGTAATCTGAAGAAATTTGTCTTAGCACGCAATTAAGGGATTTTTGCATTCCCATGGGTAGGCCTATAACTATTTAACAAAATCTTAATTCATTAAACATGCAGACTGCATAGTTTCGGAGAATGGGTTTAATTTTTAAGGTTTTGATTAATTACTCCAGATGGCAAAAATAGCAGGAGTTACAAAAGGAAGTCAGACAATTAATATTAAGATGAAAAAAATACTTAAATTATAAAAGCATAAATTCTAAAAGATAAAAATCATGAAAATGTAATGATTTTAAATTCTTATATTTCTTTCGTTAGTGGCTTCTGGATATAGGCTACTTCCAAATCTTTTGACCTTAAAATTACAGGGGTCACAGATATGTCTCTTTAAATTTTCATGCATTTTATTCTTTATTCCTATAAATTGGTTAACTATAACATTAATCATTAAACATTTAGAAAATTGATCTAGCCTAATTTCACAACAATGTTGATTATACCGGTACTCCAATTATTTTGAAAAAAAAATCCTTTATAATCTTTATAATACAAGGAGAATTCTTAGAATATTTCTATAATTTAGCAATAAATTTCAATAACGTGAATAATTTTTTGAAAAAGAAAATTATAATATTCTCATGTATTGCAATATTTTCATAATATGCATATATTCCTGCAGATGAAAATGTTTTATATTTCCTAACTTTTTTGGAAACAAAATCCACTATAATATTCATATATTTTGGAATAAAATATCTATAATTTGGCAATAAATTGCAATAACATTGCATATATACTTTTTGGAGAATAACTATAATATTCTTATATCTTGTGGTAATATTATGGTAATATTAATATATTTCTGGAGAAACTGTTGTATATTTCCTAAATTTTGGCAAAAAAATACCCTGTAAAATTCAGATATTTTGGGATGAAATTTCTATGATTTGGCAAGAAATTTCAAAAATATGCCTAATTTTTGGAGAAAAACTGTACAGTATTCTGATAATATTACTATATTTTTGGAGAAAATGTTTTCCTAAATTTTAGGAAAAAAATTATTATAATATTTCTGATATTTTGTGATACATTTTGAAAATTTGCTTATAATTAATTGGAGATAAAGTTCCTTTAACATTTGTGTATTTTTTAGAAAAAATGTCCCTTTATTTCCTGTTTTTGGCAAAATATCCTATATTAGCTATATTTTGAAAAGAAAATGTTAATATCGTTTTTGTGAAAAAAGTCTGATACATATTTCCAGTAATTTTATGAAAAATGTCCTACATATATTTTAAGAGAAAAATGTCTTATATTTATACTGAGCTTTGCTAAAGAATTTTTATGATTTTATAAGAAAATGTTACATGTTTCCTGTACATTGGGGAAAAAATGTCCTATATGTAATATTTAGATATTTTGGAGAACATTTTCTATATGCTTAATCTAATTTGAGATAAAAAAAATTCCTATAACATTTTTATATTTTTGGAAAAATTGTTCCTATTTTTCTAAGTTTTTAGAACAATTTTATGTAAGCTATATTTTGAGAAAAATGTCTTAATTTCCATTATTTTTTCTAAAAATTCCATATATTTCCAGTACATTTGTATTTTGATGGGAAACTGAAAAATTCATATGATACTCTTATATTTTGGGATTATATTCTTATGTTCAATATTTAAAAAAAAAAAATGTAAAACAAATTAGCACTATAAAAATGCGAACCAAATTGTGTGAAAAACTTAAAAAGTGTATCACGGATCATGTTCTGGATTACAGAACTGAATACTTTCAGAGCATTCCACTAGGTGGCATTCTCTCCATGGTGCCATATTGTTTATTCAAATGCCGTGCAAACCACATTTCTTTTTTGAATCCTTCAATGTCTTTTAGTGTGACCTGGCAAAGGTCAGCAGGGGGTCATCTAATTTTCTTGCAAATGTTACCCCACAAGAGTGCGTTGTCCATGGCTATAATAATGGCCATTACAACTGGACAGTCTATACGTTTGGCATAACTATGCAAATTCGCCAATTTTTTTTGTTATTTTCCTAATGTATCCGAACCAAGTAGTAACTGTAGCAGCACATAAAGCACGGTCACAGTCCTATGCAGTTAAATTTAAAGGGAAAGTCCCACTTTGGAAGAAGATGGTTGTAGACAGAAGAACATGAAAAATTAGGAAAGTCATGGAAATTGCAATTTGATTTGAGCTACCAATCAATAAATAAAATGTCCTGAATACATGGATTTGGTTGAAAATGCAATGCCCAAATAGGCGTAATTTCACCGACAGTGTGTAGCGCCCTCTACTGAATAAAAGGCATCAGCTCTCATTTGACAAACGTGATTTCTTCAATATGGAAACTCTGCTACAATTATTATTGTCACTGTCATTTACATTTAGTAAGTGTGTATACAACGTCAATATAACTTGCTACAAGGTGGGACTTTCCCTTTTAAGTGCAAGGCATTACCATATTGCGTAAACGGTGAATGGCGACTGCCCACATATTGGAAATTTCCTCGAAGATCACAAGATATCTTAAGATTTACAAAATTCACTTAAAATTCAAAAAGATTTTAAGATCCCCTTGAAATTTACCAAACTCAAAAAATTCTATCAAAATGGCGATATTTACCGAAGATTCCATGGAAATTGTAAAAAAAAACCCCGTGAGATTACCTTGAAGCTTCTTAAACATTTACAAGAAGTTATATATACGGCTCGTATGCATGATTCCTACGAGTGAGCAAGAGTTTATCTAAGATTCAGGCGATTCTGTTGAGAATCACAAGATTTTCAAGGATTTACTTAAATATTAATGTATATAGAATCACCTGATGTTTACAAGTCCCAAGATTCCTGCAGATAGTCAGGAATCACATGAGAATGATAAATTCCTTTTTAAAGATTAATTGCATGGGGAGTCAAAAGATTCACAAGATTCATTTTTAGATTCATCAATTAATAGGATTTTAAGGGTTTTCTATACTTTAGATCACACATGCGCAGATCAGCTATGGATTTTGTATGTTGTTTTGCTTATTTGGCATATATGCACCAAAAGAGCCACCTCTTATGCATGTGTTATGTTGGGAATGCTTTTGTATTTTGTCATTTAGGAGCAAGTTATTCAAAATGGCCAACTATTTAAGTGTTATATACCCTTTCCTTTTGAAATAGTTATGTTCTTTCCTTGGCTTTCATCCTAAACTCATCCTAAAAAAAACCAGACCTCACGCAATGTCCATTCAGGTTGTGAATGTTGGCACCCCCCAGAAAAAAAAATGTTATCAAAGACACTTAAAAAACGCTGAAGTTCAGCCTCCTTGCTTTTATCTATAACACTGATTTCTTAATGTATTTTTTTTACCTGATGTGAGGATGTGTGGGTAAACAACATTAACGTGTGTTTACCGCGTGTTGCGAGATAATGGACAAGTGTATAAGTCTTGTAAAGCTGAATGTGAAACTTTTGTGTTGGTTTCATCCAGTACATGATGGGTATAACAAATCATAAAAAGTCATAAACCAGGGGCCCAAGGAAGGTATCTTAAAGGGGGATTGACAGCTTAGCAGATATGCAAAATATTTTGTACTTTATGAACCAGCCTCCTGGTTGTTCAGGCTCCTTATGACGTCATATTGAGATGATGTGACGTACTTTTAAGCTGCTTTTGTCAGGAGAAAGGACCTTATACAGGGTTTCTGGCCGTCTGGAAAACCTGGAAATGTCATGGAAATCAGTTTTGTCTAGAAATGTCATGGAAATTTAATGTGTGTCTGGAAAATCTAAATTTTTCTAAATAAAATGAAAAATTAGGCACTATATTGTTGATTTTTAGCTTTTTTTGAGTTTTTTTGAGCAAAAAATGCGCCTGCGGCGCCATTTTCTGTCACTTTTTTTTTTTTTGCAGCAATGTACAAAACCTTTCAGATTTTCGCCTGTAGGCCATGAAAAATATTTTCGGGTCGGGGAAAAAAATGGATTTTTGGGTGCGGCCCAAGGTAGTTGCCAAATATTGCAGTTTTAATTGCATATGTCAGTAAAAATGAGTTAAAAATCACTTTCGTTTGGTCTGGAAAACCTGGAAATTATGTCATGGAAATTTGTTACTGGATTTGGCCAGACACCCTGTTTATAGTGCAAAAAAGTTTGTATTGTATATATAGGCAGTCTTGGTAAATAGAAATCATTATCCTAATAAAAATTAAATCATAGAAAGATTATAGAAGTCATTATGTTAGGCTTGGAAAGTCTATAGTGCAAACATAATGTGAAATCTAATTAAACCATTTTTTTTTTTTTTTTTGCCAAAAATTGATTCTGCTGACAAAAATTTAATCATATTCTGGTTTCAAATTATGGTATAATCTTAAATGATTATGTAAAAATGGCAATAAAATCTTAGTTTTCTGCGAAACACTGTCAGCTTTTCTGCAGAAATTAGTCATCTTAATTTTGAAAGGCAAATTCAATTTATGTGGACTGTTTTTACATGTCATGCAGACATTAATGAATGTTTTATATTATG
Organism: Proteroiulus fuscus; assembly: GCA_034700285.1. Classification (NCBI taxonomy): domain Eukaryota; kingdom Metazoa; phylum Arthropoda; class Diplopoda; order Julida; family Blaniulidae; genus Proteroiulus; species Proteroiulus fuscus. The sequence continues at coordinate 5,206 of JAQIXP010000894.1, forward strand.
AAAATTTTAAGGATATTTTTTGAATTTATATGTGGATTTCACCCATTTAGAAAGTAGACCTGTCTATTTTGTAATTACTTTAATTAAAAATGTAATGACAGTATAGTTTGTGCATGCAGTTTCAAGGTATCGCTGAAGACCCTTGTTTCCCATCACTATCTGGAATGTCCTGGATTGTCAGGGAATTTTCCTGATTATTGCAATTTAAGGCCAGAGTGTCAGGGAATGCATTTCGATGGCTTAATTTACAATTGACGAATAAGCCAATTTGTCAAAAATGAGATAATTGTACCACTGTGATCCTGGAAGTGTCCCTAATCATCAACCTAAATTTACAGAAATTAATTTAACCAATAATTGTTAAAGTTACAGAAGTGAACAGTTGCGAGTAAGCCACAAGCTGTCATCAGTTTACGTTTTAAAAAATTCTCGATACCTGGATTTTTAGTAAAATACAAGTGGCGAATTTGACAATTTTCGCTCATTTTTTTTATTGGTTGCATTCTTTTTTTTTCAATATAGGCAATTAAACTAAAATGGGATGTGCAAATGCGCTACTTCACACTTAATTTATTGCGCTTTCCTGCAAAATTATTAAAGTCAAACTGACGATTTTTCATTTTTAAGCCTTTTATTTCTCAAATTATTTAATTAATTTACTAATTTAACTATTTTACGAAAATTAGCACATTTCCTATAAATATATATATATATATATATATATTGTTATATCAGTTTACCAAATTTCAGCCTTTTAACATTGTTTATTTTCAAGTTAATAGCATTTTTATGGATACCATTTTTCCATAAAAATGCTATCATCTCAAAAGCAACTTTTGACATATTTGTCAATTGCGAATTAAACCATCGATTTGGTCATTGAATCATTAGTTTTGGTTATAAATAGAAAATGCTAATTTGATTTCGAGTAAAACCTTTAAAGTCAGGGCATTCTCAAAATAGTGTGTGTAGGCCTAATCAGAGTTCTGTCTGTTTCTTTTTAAAAAATTAAAACTCACTTTTTGAAATTGAAAAGTTATATATTTCTGTTTTATATGTTTTAGGTCATTTGGACACTTTGCTACGAACACTGGTGCTTGGTCGCATGGGGGCTTATGGAGATGTCGCCACAATCGCCGAGGCCAAAAGACGTTTTGAAGCACACGTTAACAAGACCCAACTTTTGCCTGCGGATCTTCGTGGCCCGGTAAGATTGAAATTATATTCTTATATCATTACCGATGCTGTTTTAACATGGATTCCTGTGAGTCTCAGAATATATTTAGTCTATTTTCTTGTGTTCATGTGGGTGGTAAGAGCGTACATTCTGAATACAGTAGTTTGAGCAGATAAAGGAAATATTTATCAGTATACATGCCTCTGTTACGAATCCATGCAGTGTTAAGTCTGTAGGCCTATTATGTAATCGTAGGCCCCCTATGTAGACATGTATAGATAGGTGCACAGCCTATTTACTAAGATTTTTTATATTTATGCATAATAAGGCCTGGCAAGTTGGGATTTTTGGTGTACGTTATCGCTTGAGTTTCCATTTTCTACTGCAAAAATGGACAATTTGGTGCCGACTACCGTACGAATTCCCAAAATCCCCTGCTTTATGACAACAGATGTACGGCGGCGTGGCAATACTTGTGACTCATAATTTATCCATTACGTATGAACCACGTGAAACTAACAGCCAATCAGATCTGTGACATCCCATTTTTCTGTTAGTTTTTCTTTTTAAAGGCAGAGAATTATGGGTAATCGTACGGTAGTCAGCGCCATTTACGACAAAGATTTGAACTTCAATGGATAACACATTCTCCATAGGGGTATGTTCAACTTGCCAGGCCCTATTTATTTATAAAATAAAAATAAAAAATCTTAGTAGTGATATAGACCATGTGGCCACTTGAATAATTAATTGATTTATAAGATGCAGGACATCCACCAAAAGGAGTGTTAATGGATGTCACTCTCTGTTGTTCCTAAATGGACCCTTGCATTTGTAACAAGCAGTTAATTGTTACCTTTTTCATCGTGCCTGTCGGCCATGGCCCGACCGGTATCGCACGGTGAGAGTGCGCTCTCTTTAGTCTGTGGTGTTTTTTTTGTGATGTGTGTGTGTGTGGTGTTCTTACCATCTTTTTTTCCTTTTCTGTCTGAATGTTATGTAAACTAGACTTGTTTATGGTCGTGATGGAATTTCTGTTTCCTATTATTATTAATGCCTGCCATACAAATTTATGAAGACTGGGTAAGAAGAAAAAAGGTGCCTGTAAAAAAAAGCAGGTGGCACTGTATACCTCCATCGAAGGATGCGCAAATAGGCCTTGTTAATTACTCGGTATTGTTGTTTTAGGGGTCATCCATAAATTAGGGGGAGGGGATAAGACGTCAATGCGAAAATAATGGAGTTAAGGCCTGACTAACCTTTACACACACTAAATGTGACCACCTGACGGCTAGAAAGGAAAATTAGGAATAGCCCGTTAGGTACGAGCTCGTGATATATGATAATAAATGTGAAAAACTCACTCACTTTCAGCATTTACTTTAAAGTATTTCTGGTTGCTCCTTATAGTTTCCTTTCATGTCGCCATGCAGGTGGTGAAATTTGATATATGTATTATAAGGTTAGTTTGGACATGTTATATTCAAGTTCACCAACAGATAGACCCAAAAGCGCCATCTGGAAACGACAAAGCAAAGCAAATTAGTTAAGGAAAAAGGGTGGCGTCACCATGCATGATCACAGATTTTCTTTGCTGCTCCCAGATGGCGCTTTGGGGCCTTTCTGAGGGTAAACTTGAGTATAGAATTATTGTTTTAGCAGGCAGTATATAAATGGAATCAACTATCTAGATCATTAAAAATGATCTAAGCGACCTCTGTATGATGTCGCTTTAGTGATTTACATAGGGCCTATCAGTCACCAGGTGGTAGTCACAGTATATATACTGTGGTTCTACATATAGTTTAAAGGGACAGTCCCACCTCACCTCAAGCATTTTTTGCATGAAAGAGTGGACAAAACAAGAAGAGCGATGAAATACAAATTTAATTTATAATTATATCCTTCAATAGTTATTAATTTTGAAACATGCAAATGTGGACAAAAATCTTGATGGTTGATAGCAGCCATATTGGAAGTCATTTTGTAAATCCCTCTAGTAATAAACTTGATAATTTACAAGTTTTTGCATTAGCAGAGAATACACATAACTATTCCATAGCGATAAAGTGAAGCCAACTTGAACCCCTTGCACGCAGCGCCACTCTGCCTGGGTGGGGACAATATATTTTAAAAATGGCGCCTATCATGTTTTTTTTTATTTCTGAATTACTGTAGGTGAACTACAATATTATTAATAAGACCACCCTTCCTTATTTATTATTATTTATTATTTATTATTATTTATCACAAAGTGGGACTGTCTCTTTAAACACGGTGATAACCTTTCAACACCAGCTTGATCAATTCAGATCACTGATCATCAGTTTAAAATCACTTGAATTTTTGTAATGATTTAAGCTCATCATAAATTTTCTCACCCGTGGGTTAAAAATGGAGTTATTTGCAAACGTGATTTATGGACAGCCCCTGTAGATCTGTGTGGCCTATGGTATACAACTGATTCATTCAGCAGAATCACTGATGAAGTCATTGTATAATGTTATAGGCTGCCATTTTTAAAAATTGTTTTTTTTTTTTGTGAAATGCCGGCCTTTTTTTACGAGGTGAATAAACGATGTCATGAATAGGAAAAGAAACCCAAAAATGGCGCTTGGGCTTGAGGGGCAAAATACCACAAGGTATTAATGATAATCAAAGCTAATTTCTATTTGGTGGGCCTAGACTGATGCTATGGTGGGCTGACATGCTCCTTTGTTGACTGTTCCAACTGCAGGGCAAACTGATCACCTTTATGGCATGTTTTTGTTTGATGGATTGCCATAGCCTTCCTGATCCATGCATAGTCCATTGTCCGGAGCGCCGTTGCTCATTCGAGAACATTGGATGCGGTGAAACAATACTGTTGATTGAGCAGGCTATTTATTTCACGCGTTGTTTTTTGATGCCAAAGTTTGGTGCACCCTCATCCATTTCTTGTTTCTTGTTTTGTTTGCAAATGGCGGCCATGTTATCTTTACCTGATTGGTAATCGGGACGCATTTGTTTTCGTGACATTACTGATTGCGATGATGAGCCGGTGTGTTGTTTTCTGATTGAAATGCACCCCCCTTTTGATCGTTGTTAACAATTTTTTGTAAGGATTTGCAAATGGCGTCAGTTTATGCTGAATTTTTAGGATTCAGGGGCTGTCCATAAATTGTTTTTTTATGAATTATTTCACCCTTTTTTCTCACGTCACGCCATTTTAGTAGTGGGGATAGGCCTTGGTAATGTGACCATGATATACCCTATCTTAGTCACATAACTATCCCCACTACTGATTGCTGGGACTGGGGGTTCTTTCAAAATTTTCAGGATTAAGGGGCTGTCCATAAATTGTTTTCATGAAAATTTCACTTCCTTTTATCATGTCACACCATTTCAGTGGTGGTGATAGTTGCGTGACAATGATGGAGGTGGGGGGGGGGGGGGGAAGGGGAGCTCTTTCCAAAAGTTTCAGGGGCTGTCCATAAATTGTTTTCATGAAAATTTCATTCCCTTTTATCATGTCATACCTTTTCAGTAGTGGGGATAGTTGTTTGACCATGACAGGGTAGGGACGGGGGTTCTTTCCAGAATTTTAAAGATTCAGGAGGCTGTTCATAAAATGGTTTTTTATGAAAATTCCAGACCTTTTTATCATGCTACACAATTTTAGTAGTGGGGATAGTTGTGTGACCATGGCAGGGTAAGTAGGCCTACGAGGGTTCTTTCCAGAATCTTAAGGATTTAGGGGCTGTCCGTAAATAGTTTTCATGAAAATTAACCACCTTTTATCATGTCACACCATTTCAGTAGTGGGGTATAGTTACCATGACAGGGTTGGGAAGATGGGGTTCTTCTCAATATTTCAGGATTCAGGGGCTGTTCATAAATTTTTATCATGAAAATTCCACACAATTTTATTATGTCACACCATATTAGTAGTAGGGATAGTTATGTAACCATGACAGGGTGGGGGTTCTGAGAATGCTTTAGCTCCCATTTGCAAAAATTCCATGGGGTATCCATAAAGGATTTCAGGTTTTTTAGGTTTTTAACTTTTCTACTAAACCCCCCTTCCCTTCGTACTCACTCACCTACCCCAAATATTTGGTGATTATCATATCACTGAAAACCTACCAGTAATAGCCATGCGATTTAATTTATAAAATTCTGATAAAATTGCAATTAATACATTTTAGTGTAATGGGCATTTTAAATGTCCGAAATAAATGCAGTTCTGTTTTGCCCCTTCCCATTCCCTGTCCCCGGACGTCCTTTATGAATGTCCCCGTGACAATTTTTGATAATTTCCTTCGTGATAAATATAGGCCAATGTCATGTAACTATATTTCTTAAAATATTTTATTTCTTACTTTTTTCCTCCTTTTAAGAAATGTGTAACAGATAAGATAATTATCATTTTAGCCCCCAAATTACTTTCATTCTCTAACCATGCTATTATATTTTCTTTATAATAAGCTTGTGATAAAAAGGGATAGGAGGCGTTGTTGCATGACATTGTCAAAATTGGGTCTTATTTGTGCACGTCGTTAATCATTACCCCTGACGACTTGTCTTCTTGTATTCTAACTCTTCTGGCAGATCTTGTTTTTTGTTTCACTTAATTCTTGTTTTCTGAAGATTGCTAACAAATACACCTGTTGTCAACAGATTTTTCAAGCAATTACCGCCATGGGTTTTTTTATAAACCACTTTTCGGGATAACAACATCACTCATGCGTGCAAAACTCTTGCCCTTATACACCATTCACACGGACTGTTTTTTGATCATGATCGAGAACAGATTTTTGGTTTGGAATTAGTTGAAAACGAGGCTTGCACATGCTTATTCTTAGATTCTTACAGAATTTTGTACGTGCTAGCCTCATGCTCAACTACTTTCTAAAGCAATATAAATGATTTAGATCATGATCAAAATGACTGTGCGAATTGGGATTAAAGGTTATTTAGAGAGAATCAGCAAGCTATTTCTTCTTTAGACTTTTGAGGTATCAGTTACTTATAACCAACTATTTTGACACATAGAAATGGAGCCTTTCTGGTCAAAGTTAGCTTACCGTGAGTTAAAGGTTATCGCTGACCAAGCGTTATTTTACTTGCGGTTACTAAAATAATCAAAAGACGTTGACTGCACTGTATATTAAACACAGGAATGCGGTCCTGATTAAACAGGGTATTAGTCAAGGCACATGTTTATTATTTCTGATCATGATTAAAATGACCGTGTGAATGGGGTTATAGGTTATAGAGAACCGGAATATCAATAGGCTATTTGTTCTTTTGACGTGGGAGGTGCCAGTTACTTATAATCAACAAATGATCATTGATACATGTAAATGCATCCTTTCTGGTCATAGTTAGCTTACCATGAGTTAAAGGTTATTGTTGATCAAGCGTTAATTATTTTACTTGCAATTACTAAAAATCAAATAGCTTGACCAAACTGTTTATTAGCCATGTTAATAGCATTATGTTTATAATTATCCAAAATTTCATTGGAAGAAATCATATTTTTGATCCAAAAATGTCATCATAAGAAGTCATATACTTTTCATCCAAAAATGTCATCATGCTGAGTCATACTTTTCATCCAAAAATGTCATCATACAGAGTCATAATTTTGGTCTTGAGTAGAAATATTTTTTACTATTATTTATTTTTTTATATGGAAGATTTTAACCATTTTTTCAAAAGTTTTTGGAACATGTATGACAATTTTTGTATTACGTTTACCCAAAATCTTGGGGAGGTGGGACAGGATGGGGGGCAAAAAATCACGTCTGCCCCAACGACAGCGACACAAACGTTGTGGTGGGGGGGGGGGGTTTGTGCCCCCCACAGTCCTCGACTTCCCACATGCCTGCATTGTTAAATTTTCGGTGCAGTACTTGTCTGGTTTCATGGCGGCCATATTGCTCCAACTTTTTTTTCCAAGTTCATTGGCCCTACCTGCCTCTTAAATTCAGTTCATCTTTCACCTGTTCAGTAGTGTACCTGAACATTAAATTATATAGTTATGTGCAGACACGTTTTTTTCTTTTTTTATGCCTCAGACTTGAAAAAATAAAAAAGCCGAATTGCTTTTCGATCAGAATTCAAATGTTATATGTTGCATGGCTGGTGCTTCACTTTTTTCATAGAATATGCATTCGTGCAGCAAACTGTGTAATTTGGACGACAAGTGAAGTTCCGTTGCTGTTTTTTTTTAATTTTTGCTAAATGAAGTGACGTGCGGAACATCCTCTCTGTTTGAATAATTTATCTGTCCTGAAACAACCCCCCTCTCCCCCCTTTCACTTGGGGTTTCTCTCTTAACCCGCATGATGAGTGCACCTTGCCCTTTCACCTGCCTGCCTGAAACAGAAAAAAAAAATCAACCCTGAGGAAAATCAGGTTTCACCAACCCCCTCCCAGTAGTAACATCTTTATGCCACCAGGCAGCGTTCATTTATCATGGGACACTCACGTAATGTTCTACAAATTTATGTTAAATTAAATAATTAAAACTCAACTCTTACTTAACACCATTTTTTTTTCTTAATTTAAAGACCCTGCCTCTCTTTAGTAGGGGCCGGGGGGGGGGGGGGGGGGCGTTTTTGGGACCTTCCCCAATGGTGTCCACCAGGTCATAAAGTGAACCTGCTGCAAAGGTATGGCAGGTCATTTGCCACAAATTATATTATGTTATTATGGGATAACCCCCTACCAAATAGCATCCTAATATGCTGATCGTAGGGTACTGAGTTGAATTGAATTGAATATCTATTTCAATTTTTAGTTTGTTAGCATATTCAGAATTGGCTGGTTAACATTATATCTATTTTAAAGTTTGAGGTAATTTTGGCATAATTTTAATATAGTTCTAATTTCTGGTTGTATTTTTCTTGTTATATGCAATTTGGGTTAAAAGCAAGTTAACTGTAATTCAGGTTATATGTTATTCAATTTAGATGGTGATCCAGTTATATTAGCTATATTTAAATATTAAGACTGGAATTGTAGATGAATACTGTCCAGATTTGGTTATTTCAGTTTGTACAGAGATGCAGTTATATGCACTTCCAATTCCTGGAAACCCTAAAATTGTGTGCATTTTAAGTTATACGTTAGTCGTGTTAAATGTACTTAAGTCTCGATCCCCTTATAGTCCCCTGTGAAAACTTACTTATTCAAAATTTACTTTGAAGCAATTTGCCTGAGGAATACCTGAATCTGAAATTCTCAGAAAAATTTAGCGCCATCTGTTAGTAATAATAGAAGAAAGAATCACTATAATCATTTCTGCTTCACTTTTCTTCTATGTCATAATGCATATAGAAAAACAAAATAATGTGTTAAAAAAGTGTTTCAAAAAAATATTCCAATTTCTACAATGTTATTTTTAAAATGGCGGCAATTTTCTGAGATTTCTGAGTAGTGTAAACTAGGTGGCGCTTTTGATAATAAAAATGAATGCCATCGATGGTCACTATTTATCATGAAATCATAGTTTTTTTCATCGGCTCAAAGCTTGCATCACGTGACATTTTTTATTTTTTTTTCATATTAACACTAGCTCTTCATTTTAACATTATTTTTGTACAAAGTGGGACTTTCCCTTTTAAGTGATGATGTAATGATTTTTGCCATTCAATGCAGCATACCCATGAAAAAATTTCAATCTTGTCAATTTCTGAGCTGCCCTCCCCGAGCTCAAATGTACTTCATGGACGTCCCCTATTATGAAAACTAGAGATTTTTTATCAAATTTATGCCAAAGTTTAAGTTTATAATAAAATTTTGTGGTAATTATTAATAACAAACAAAATATTATATAAAAAAGTCATGTTTTTAGCATTGAAAAGTCTAGTAAACACCATGCATGTTATGGTAAACCACTGTATGCATTGCTGTAAGCCTACTCAGAATTTTTTTTTGTGGGGGGGGCGACACCCTTCGCACCCCCCCTCACTCTACTGCAACGTCACAAGAGTGTATGAATGCTATTAAGCTTAAATGTCTCTGACTATTCTTGAGTAATTTGGTATTCAATTCCATACCATTATATCCAATCTTTAAAATTTGTTTCAGTTTTGAATTTTACCTGATTTAAACTCAAGAAAAACGTCAGTCAGTCTGCTTTTTAAACTTTATTACATGGCAATAAATAATCTTTTTATTTACATCTTATTTAAAAAAGTGGTTTGAAAATGAGTTTAATTTTTTCTTGTTAATATAGAGACATAGTTTGTGGTCAGAATTTGCTTGCGAGGCATGCAAAGTTAACATATTTTTTTTTCTTATTATTAGTTTAAATCAGATTAGTAAACATCACGTTAACACCCTTTTGGATTTTTCAGGCAAATATTTTTGTTTTGAAAAGGTTCGGCCATTTCAAAAAAAGAAGCTAAAATTCAGTTTTTCTCACATTAAAGAAAAGCCGATTTAGCACTGCTTAAATTCGTATTTATCTATTTAGAAATTTTGTTTTCAACAAAGATTCCCTTTGGAAAAAAAACCTACATTTTTGTTCCCAAATGACCCTGCACAATTTAACCCCTTTTTTTAATGCAATATCCTTTAATACGTTTGCTCCCTTTTCATAATTCCTTATAGCTTAACTTTGATTCTTTCTACTAACTTTCCTTTTCACGTTCAATTTCTTTTTCTTGTAAAATCTGAAAATGAAGGCTGAAATTGGATCAAACCTGTTTTTTTTTCTTCTAAGAAAAGATAGTCATCTTTGATGAATTCTAAATCGTTAATTATTTGTAACAATTGTTCTGCTCTCAATAAGGCATAATTTTGAGTTTTCTTCTTTTGAATATGGCTTTTTTTCGCCTATGATGGATGTTGGTCGGCTTGTTCTTTATAGAAATTGAAATTCACGAAGAGTATCTTGAAAATCAAATGGGCCACGCCAAATTCGATCAAATAAATTGATGTCAGAGATAAATTTGGCTAATTTTACATAAATGCTGTTGCTCAGAAAATCAGGGCAAAATGCTTCTTGAAAATTTCCCTCACGTGCTGTTACATATTCATTGCTAATTTAATCTCGTTTTCTTGGTTGTGGTGATAATTTAATTGACCACTCAGCTACGATTTGTAGAAAATTCGTAAAGTTTATGGAAATGTGCTTAGAAATATGAAGAGTATGACCTAGCTGGTCAAATTCTGAAATAAATTATCCAAATTACCTATAATTGTAATATTGAAAATGATATATTGGACATTAATTTCAGAGAAATTTAATGGACAAGCACAAAAGTGACAAGTTGTATTGAAATAGCAGTTTGCTCAAGTTACAAATTGAAGTGAATTTATGAAGTTTATTGAATTTTTTAAACCCATGCTTATTAAAATTATAAAAATAATAATATTAAGGGAATGAATAATTTACATTATAAAATATTAATTGTGCGAATAGCTTAATTATAGATAAAAACTTAGTTATGAAAATTAATTTCCGAGCGTTTTTTTATAATAAAATATACTTTGAGATATTATTTTTTGTATAAGTGTATCAATTAATGTTGAAATTAATTTTGTAAAAGTGAAATTTATTATAAATGAGCTGATATTGTCTCATATTTGTTTCAAAAAATGTAAGTAAATTTATCTTAGGCCTATAATCTAGATTTCTTAAAAAATGATAGTAGAAAATATTTTTGAAATTCATTTTATGAGTAATTAACTTGGAAATGGGTTTGTTTTAATTAATCTTATTTTTCTTTTGTAAATTGATATGGATTTTTGTAAATTTTCTAAATGAAATAATACTATTATCCAGTCCCATTTTAAACCTATAACAATTTCACAGAAAAGGTACACAATTGCTGAAATAATCCATGAACGAAATATTTTAGATTTACATAAATATTTACACCCTGTAAACCCATTAACAATAGAGGGCAGTGTGATCAAACACAAATACTGCCCATTTGTCCCTATACCTTCTGTGGGTGTTGTGCTGGTAACTCCTTATATTTGGCAGCATTGGGATTTCGTTTTATTTACTTCAAGTCTCATTTAAGAATACGAATATAAAAAATAAATAATTTCGTTAATACTCACCTTTCAGAAGTACTCCTATAATGCACCAATTTACAAATTAACCAGCAATTTTTCGCCATTTTATTATGGGCCAATATATTTTCCTAGATATTCTGAGACATTCTACTAGTGATGTAGGTGTGTAGTATGCCTCATAGATGGCGCCATACGTCTATGGCAAAAAACACAGGCTGTCATTTTAGTATGGGCTAAACTGTAGTTGAAATCTATTCATCACAGATGGCGCTTTACTTTTAAAAGGGGTCTATGGCAATTACCTTTTCGTGAATATAAAAGTGACGTGATTTCGTGAATTACACTTTACAATTCACGAAATTTAGCAAGCTCTCTAATACAGGAGAAAGGGTTAATTATTTTAGTGCATTCTGGATTTTATATTCATTGCTTCCTAGATTTACAAAACATATTTTAATCCATAAATATGAAAATGGTTTGTTCTAGTTTTACCAAAAAAAGATTCGTGTCAGATATCTGCTCAGAATATTAAAAATTTAATTTTTTTTATTACAGGTCTATCGGACAGTGATGTCTGTGGGTGATGAAAAAACATTTGATTCTCTACTTAAGGTAAGCCTAAAAACATAACTCAGTATAGTTCATTTTTTTCTTTCTTTTCTTAAGTTATTCATGTATGGTTTGTTTGTTGTTAAAAATATGATCCACCTTGTGACCCATTTCCTTGTTCATGTTAAATCTTTACCATGCGATTATGCAAATTTCGACCATTTCATATTGAATATTATTATTTAAGCACAGGGAAATTGCTCCTAATTATGATTGGGTGCATTTTGGTGGAGGAAGTAGAGCATGTATATATATACCTTCTATTCCAAACGAAAATGAAATCAGGTGATTATAGGGCTATAGCTGCCAGTAAGCGAAAATTTCACTTTTAGTTCAAACTTTTAATAATCAGTTTTATAATATGGGATTTTTTTTTTTTTTTGCAAAATAAACCAGATTAGTTCAGGATAGGTTATTTGGGCAGTTGTATTGGTGCAGAATCGCTATAAATAGCTTCATTTACTGAAAATGCAAGTGTCAGTACTGCAGCATGTATGCAGCGCCATAAGTGAGTGTTGGAAGAAGAACAATATCATTACTGATTTTTAAGGGAAAGTCATTTTTGAAGGAAATGAATTAGTCCTAATGCATATTGGAATTTCACTTTCCATGAGGGAGAAATCACTGATTTTAAATAACGAACAGCGCCATATTGTGAAGAAAATTGTGAGAAAAAAGTGAAATATATTGACAATTGGCTGTTACTAACACCGTCTATAGTAGTAGCCATGGTAACTTTTGCCATTGAATGTAAGCAATATTTGTCTTTGACATATAGTGGAAGTAGATACAGTAGATTTATTTAGGGTTAATGATGGATTGCTGTTAGATTCTGTTGATTCCTAATATGGCTGACTGTATAATGCAAGTAGATTCCGTAGATTTAACCAGAGTTAATGACTGATTGCTGTTAGATTCCTAAGATGGCTGATTGCATAGTGCAAAGTAGATTCCGTAGAGTTAACCAAGGTTAATGACGGATTGCCGTTAGATTCCTAAGATGGCTGATTGCATAGTGCAAAGTAGAGTCCGTAGATTTAACCAAGGTTAATGACTGATTGCTGTTAGATTCCTAAGATGGCTGATTGCATAGTGCAAAGTAGATTCCGTAGAGTTAACCAGGTTTACTGACGGATTGCTGTTAGATTCCATAGATTCATAAGATGGCTGACTAGTGCAAAGTAGATTCCGCAGATTTAACCAAGATTAATGATTGATTGCTTTTAGATTCCTAAGATGGCTGATTGCTTAGTGCTAAGTAGATTTAACCAAGGTTAATGACAGATGGCTGTTAGATTCCATAAATTCCTAAGATGGCTAACTAGTGCAAAGTAGATTCCGCAGATTTAACCAAGATTAATGATTGATTGCTTTTAGATTCCTAAGATGGCTGATTGCTTAGTGCTAAGTAGATTTCGTAGATTTAACCAAAGTTAATGATGGATTGCTGTTAGATTCCTAAGATGACTGATTGCATAGTGCAAAGCAGATACTGTAGATTTAACCAGGGTTAATGACGGATTGCTGTTAGATTCCATAGATTCCTGACTGTATAGTGCAAAGCAGATACTGTAGATTTAACCAGGATTAATGACGGATTGCTGTTAATTCCGTAGATTCCTGGCAGCCAATATATGATAGTTAACAGTATTCTCACCCAGATGGCGTTTTGGTCGCTTCTTTACTGAAATAGATACTACCGATTTTTAGCTGAATTATTGAATTGAAGATCTTGAGCAGTTTTATTTCTCATTATTGGTTAGTATGGTTAAGATTACCATTTCGTGTTATATATCCACTTTAGTTTCCTTTTCATTTAAGAAAAACTTTCCCTAAATTGAGACTACCCATTTAAGGTTAATCTAATGCATTAATTCAAGCATAAACTTATTTTTCCCCTTAAATATCAAAGTTAAAGTGATTATCCATGTTAACCATAAACTATAGCGTATAGAAAATATTTTGTAGATATTTCTTAGATAATAATTGAGAGAAATGATTGAAATCAGTGATTTAGGAAAATCAAATGATTTTAATCATAACAACGCTGTTGTATAAATTTAAAACAAACCAGACCTTTGAATGGCATATAAGATGGCACAGAGCAGATCCTGTGTTATCTCTTGTTGGTCATTTATTACTAAAAACCATTAATTGGTATTCATGAGATCATGTTTGCATTGCAATGAATTTCTTTTCTGAAATTGTAAACATTTAGCTTTTCCACATGCGAAGGTATACATATATAGATACATACTTTTCATGAAAATATATTATAGGAATGTGAAGTTGTGGAATTCCTGTAGAAGTCCAGTAAAAGTTTTGTATGGGGAGGGGGGAAGAGGTCGGATTTGGAAAGGGTGACAAGATAAATAATCGGACATATATACTTTTTTAAGGGAAACAGAATTTAAGATGCGATTACATTTTGAGAAATGTACTTGCTTTTTTTTCTGTTTGGTTTAAATTCCTTCTTTTTGTGCTTTATTTGTTTGTGGAGCGTGCTGGGTCGAAACACTTATTCTTTCTCAATTTATCTTTTTCTGAAATATTTGTAAGCTGTACAAGAAATGTGTGTACTGGCTGTTTTTTTGTCATGTCTATCCAACAGCAGAAAAAAAAACATGTTACAAAAAAAAATGAATCCTGTGGGCTGCTGGCCCAATGCACGATTATACTTCATATTTTATTTTAATTTCTATTTTTAAAATAAAAAAACAAGGGTTTAATTATGATATTTTGATCAGTTTGGGCCAGTTGTAACAACAAGAGTTAACATTAACCTAATGTAAATCTTAGGTTTTCTTTAAATTCCTGTATTTTCATTGGTCCAAGTCAGTCACATGATCATAATAAGCCAGGGTTAAGACTTAATTGTTGTTGGTGCTGCTGGTCCTTAGTCATGTGATACAATTTGCTTACTATCGATGATGTAACTGAAATTCAGTAAAGTTATTGAATTGGAATCCAGATTCCAAGGACCTTATAAGATTACATGGTTCCCACAACTTACTTGAAAATCTCTAAAATTTCAGGAAATTTGATTGGTCAGGGAAAGTTTGAGAATATTATCTTTGGCCATACACTTGCTTTTGCATAATTTTGTTTGTGTTTATTGCACTATCATTCTGAGGACCGGCTTATGAAGCTAATGGAATATTTATGTAATTAAAGGGAACGTCCCACTTTGTAAAAAGGGATATTTAAGTTGTTTACAATTAACTAGATGTGAATGACAGTGACAATAACAAGTACAGCAAAGTTTCCATATATTGGAGAAGTCACCACGTTTGTCAAATGTCGTTAGGTGCCATTTTTTCATCGCTTTCAGCAAACAGTACCATTTGGTGGCGCCCTCTAGGACGTGTGTGTCTACGTGTCTTATGTGAGCTGATGCCTTTTATCCAGTATAGGGCGCTACATGCTGTCAGAAAAATGGAGCATATATGGTTTTTATATTTTCATCAAAATCCATGTATTCAGGACATTTTATTTATGATTGGTGGATTCAAATCAAATTGCAATTTCCATGCCTTACTTAATTTTCATGCTTTTCCTCCTACAATAAACTTCTTTCAAAGTGGGATTTTTCCTTTAAAGTCATAGCCTTCTAAACAGTATAGGCCTACATGGCCTAACAAAGCAATGTCCAGAATAAGCTTACTGTGCATAGCATAGATGAGGCTTTCATTGTGCCACAAATTTGCTTTGGACTATTGGCCTCGTGGTTTTTTACTTATGGAATGTATTGAATTATTAATTTATGAAATGTAAATTTCATTTTTAATCTTAATTATCTGCGTGTGAGATGGTAATTTTGTTAAGAGAAAACTCTGGAAATTTTGTGAATTTTGTTATTGAACCTTTGAATTAAGTCCTGTTGATAATTGATATTGGGTATAGGTCAGTACGTGGGACCTTGCTTGCGAGATTAAGAGTTCCAAAGTGTAGATAAAATGGCGGCCAATCCTTTTGATGTTCGTGGGGATGGACTATAAACTCAATTGTTTTGAGTACCAGTGTCATTTTGGAGCCCATATTGAGAGCTTAGTAGTGATATTGACACCTTAGGAAGTGCTTCTGAACTATGACGGATTGTCATACGCGATTTTCGTGAAATATTCTGGTGGGGAAGAACTGATTGTGCATTTTTGGTCAGGAATTCCAATTTGAGCCGCCATGTTGTTGTTTTTTTCACCGGATATGATCTCATATCAAAGAAAATTTGGTCTCCTGTTTAGTCTTTTAACTGGATTTAAGTGCGTTTGAGGTGGATTTATAGTGAATATCTGCAAATTAACAATCCAGTAGCAAGGTTTGTTTCATATATATCTTGTTTTATTTATTTGTTTTTTTTAAACTATTTATGCAAATTCTAAAAGCGGCAAAATCACTTTGTAAGCATAGGATACCGCTATGCGTTGGAAACAATGCATTTTAAGTCGTTCAAAATATCATTTCTTTACTATCAAATTTATTAATTGCATTTTGTTATGGCTAGGCACATACAGGGTGATTCCAAAGGTCATGCTCAAAAGAAAGGGGGAGGTAGAAGAGTAAATAATAAACACATTTCAATCTG
>JAQIXP010000895.1:0-21588 GCA_034700285.1 Proteroiulus fuscus
AGGAAAATGGCGCCTACTGTGCATTTTGGAAACGTCGTGATTTCTTCAAAATGAAAACTTTGCTGCAATTATTATTACTGGCACAGAAATTAATATCTAGTAATTGTGTACTGTTTAAAAATAACTTGTTTCAAAGTGAGACTGTTTAATAAATTAATTTTTCACAAAGTGGGACTATCCCTTTAAATAAAACAATTCGAGAAACGTTAAACTTTTTCAGAAATAGGCTTTACACGAGCTCGTGCATCATATAAGTACTAAGCCTAAACCAAGAAAAAATTCTATAGTCTATTAATACAGGTTTAATCACATCAGTTTTAGTTCATAAAAAAAAAAAACTCCTAAGATCTCCAATTTTTTTTCATGAAAATTTATCGTGTTTTCTTTTTAAAGAAAATTGCCAAAAGCTAAAAAAAAATGTACACCGTTTTGCCATTATGAACTTGAGTAAAAAATAACGTCAAGCTAAAATAACATTTACTTGCCATATACAAAATATAGGCTAATATTGATAATTCTGAAACGTTCCTAATAAGCTTTAGAAATATATACTTTACTGCGAAAACCATTATAGCCTTGCAGGCATTTGTTCTTAATAAGAAAGAAAGCTCATATGTATATGCTTTTAAAAAGTTGCTAAATATGTAAGGAATCTATAGTATATATAGTTGTATATGCTAAAAATCCTCCGGCAGACATGAAAATCAGTTCAAATATGAAAGCAGAAAAGTGGCAAGCTGCAATATGAGTTTATATTTGAAAAAAAAAATTTATTTTTCTTTGTTGTTATAACGTGTAGTCACAAGAATAGTGATTTCAGTAATAGTGATCTATATGCTGCTCATGCAGTAACGTAACTATACGGGATCGAGCGCCATTCTGCCTGGGTGCCTGTGTGAAGAACTATTATAAAAATGGCGCCTATCATCATTTTTGGAAACATCGTGATTTCTGAATTACGGTATAGGTGAACTGCAAATATTAATAAGACTGCCTTTCTTTATTATTAATAATCTTAATTTTAAGATTCATTTGTCACAAAGTGGGACTGTGCCTTAAACCAAGCTGACTGAACTTGGGTAGCAGCAAATAGTAATTCTGACATGTATTCCAGGACCATTCCAGGAAAGAAAATTCTAAACCAACATTTTTAATAAGAGTTTTCGTGAATTAATCAGTTCCATACTATAGTTTAGAAAAGCAACTATGGCTGCCAGATTCTGTCAAAAATATATAGTATAACTTTTATACTATCATTTCTTTGGTATCAATATAGTAAGGGGCCATTCAAATATTACGTCATCAAAAAATCTCCAATTATTAGTGCCCCCCCCCCCCCACACACACACCTAGTCATCATAAGTAGGATTCGACCATAAACCCCCCTCATCCTACGTATATGATTCCCAAAAAAAATTACAACTACCTCATGCATCAACAGTTAAATTTTCAAAGAGCAACCACCAAAAGTTGGCAGAATTTTTAAATAAAATTATTGAGTATTCCCTTTTAAAACCGACTCAATTTGATATAAACAAGCAAATTATGTGAAAAAAAAAACATGATAAAAAGTGGAAATTTGACAACAAAAAAGTACATTTTTTCAACATATTAAATAATTTGGAGGTGTGTGTATCTTACGTAGGGTTTCTCATTTTATCCCCCTACCCATGTCCTCATTTGTAGGATTTCCCCATAAAACCCCCCTCCCCTAAACTGATGACGTCATACTTGAATGGCCCCTAACTCGTAATTATAAACTGTATTGCATATATATAATTATACTTCCCATAAGTACATCAAGTCCAATGAAGTTGTACAATTACGTATATAAACAGATACCAGTACTTATAATAGCCTGATTTTGATGGTTTTCGAACAACTCTTAAAATTATATTTTAGTAGATTTTACCCTCTTTGATAACGCATTAATTTCAAATTAAAACGGTTTTACAGGCCATTTCCGAGGCATTTTTAGTAGGTGAACAGAGTTAATTAACCAAAAGCAAACAAGTTGAAACAAATCTCGCCTCCCCACAAGTGTGCAGAGAAAAGCTACAAAATGCAATAAAATCCAACCACTTTCAAAAAGTGCAAGACTGCATAGTCACTAATATTTCCCCTTCGCCGTTTCATTTATAGAGGGCCATATAACTTCCATGGCAGGCATAAAAATATTTTGTTTGCAAAGGAAAATATTTGAAGAAAAATTTACAACCTGACGCTCTGCCAGTCCTAACATATAAATTGCATTTACACCCTGCATGGATATATACCAAAGTACACAAAGTCCAAAATAGCTTAAAAAGCGCCAGCTGAGATTCCACTTTTAATAAAATTAATTAACGAAAGCAAATGGGAATTGTGTGTTCATTGAGGAGGAGTGAAGGGGTTGATGGGAAGGAGGAGGAGGAAGAACCTAACAAGTTCAAATTCCCATTGTACACAAATAGTAGCACTAGCTATATTCCTCCCCCCTTTTCGTCTATATCTCTCTCATGCATTTCGTGTTGTTAAGGAGTTGCGAGTGATGATAGGATATTTACAACCACTGCAGTAATGACTTTGGGCCCGAGTAAAGAGGAATTGCTTGTTAAAGTTAATACCTGGAGGTAAACATAATGATTGCATCTCATCTAACAAAGTGCATGCCACTTTGCATTCCCAAATTACAACACGAACATGCACACACAAACTGCTTTACAAATCAACTCCAAGACATTAAAACTGTAGACTATAGCTGTGTGTACGTGGTTTCTGATGAAATCTTACGCAAAATCTTGGCTGAAGAAGAGTCTTAACAGTTAGCAACTAACAAGATTGCAGGTCCTAAACTTACAAGTTAGGAATCGAGATTTTAACTGAGCTGGGAACACGATCATTTCAAATTAAAACATCATAAAAAATGTTGGTAAAATCATTCTGAAATGCTTAAAGGGGCAGTCCCACATTACATCAAGCATTTTTTGTAAGAAAGAGGGGGAAAACAAGAAGAGCTTAGAAATGTAAATTTAATTTATAATTACCATTCAATAGTTAATAATTTTGAAACATGCCAATGTGGACAAAAATCTCGATGGTTGATAGTAGCCATGTTGGAAGTCCTTTTGTCAATCCCTCTAGTAATAAACTTGATGGTGTACAAGCAAGTTTATGCGTAACAGAGAATGCAAATAACTATTCCATAGTGATAAAGTGAAGCCAACTTGAACTCCTACTTGCACGCAGCGCCATTCTGCCTGGGTGGGGGACTATTATAAGAAATGGCGCCTGTCAACTTTTTTGGAAACATCGTGATTTCTGAATTACGGTAGGTCACTGCAATTATTAACAAGCCTGCCCTTCTTTATCATCAATAATCTTAATTTTAAGGTTCATTTGTCACAAAATGGGACTGTCCCATAGTTAATTTTGTATTTACTTTTTACCAGGCAATTTTGTGGACTGTTGTAAATTTTTGCTGTTCTGCACATATCTTCTACTTTCTCCTAAAATTCTTGTTTTATTGCAGAAAACAGTGAAACTCATGCTTAAATAAATTTATCGCAATACTTTAAAAACGGAAATTCCCTCATTTCCCTGGTTCTTCCCTGACCAACTTTACAGTTTTCCATGACCTAAGATCATACGTTAGTGATAGTTTGTTGTTCGCTGAAACAAATTTGAAAGTATAGAAGTGTTGAAAGATACAAAAAAATAATGCTAATCAAAATTATAATCGAATTGCGTAAAATAAAGTTACGGCTCGTTATATTCCAAGACCAAAAAAATATATTTCCTGATTTTTCCAGACAAATCCAATCACCATTCAAATTCCCTGACATTTCAGTATCATCTAAGTTAATTGGTCCCACCCAAATTCGGTTTAAGGCTTTGGGATAAATGCTAACTTTTCTGCTTTAAAAATCCAACCAACCAACCATAAAGCCCCTGTAAAAGGCAACCATGCCTAACACATGTGCTAGCAGTGATTGCCACTTTTGCAATGCTTTAAAAAATTTAAATGGGAAAGTCGCCCAGCATGGTGGCGCTAGTGTAGCCTTTTTCCCATTCCACAAGTGCGCCACCTGGCGAAGTATATTTGCACTAGGCAACTCTAATGAATTTTATCACTGAAACAGTATCTAGATCATTATTTTAGCCTTTATTAAATTTCAGAAGGAAAGAATTCTGTTATTTCATTTGAATTTTTGCCTTAAAATATGGTTTTCCTCTGGCTATACGCTTTGAAAACTTCTTCATAAAAGCATAATGGGTTCATTGTTGTTCCATTATGAGTACTTTTTTCCTTATTAATTGCAACAAACAACCAAAAGGCGCAGTTCAGTCTCCAAATGGTATCATTAAAACCGAATTTCATCTTAACTATCAAAACTGTTTTCCTCGATTTACCTTAAGCTTAATTCCTTATATAGGCACCTTAGAAGCCCATAGGAACTATACATATCCTTTAGTATAATATACTTCAGCACCCGGAAGGAAGAAACGAAAATATGAAGGATAAAAGGGGTGACAAATAAAAGTCAATGGTGTCTGAAGGCAAACAAATCACAACTTTTGGTTAGACATCTCGGGGGTCCACTTAATTCAAGACGAGAGAAATAACACTAAAAGTTTCGAGTATTAATGACAAATATTTTTACTTTATGATTTCCAAGAAAATGAAGAATGCCCGAAAAGCATTCTTTAGAGACTTCTAACAAGCAAGCAGAAAGCAGCTACTGTATTCTAAGAAAAAGAAAAATACAAAATGCACCCAAAAGAACCATGAAATACAAATGTTCCCTGACTTTCCCTGAGCAAAATAACATTTTTCCTGACGTTATAATGCAAAATTCAAAATGCAGACCATAAAACTAGATTCTTTTTCAGGTGCCGATCAAAATCCAGGCAATCAATTTCCAGACAAACATAATCCCGACTAGTTCTATTAACAATAACTTTAAAATCCTGAACACTCCTAAAAAATTAAAATTTGGAGAATAAAAATCCTGAAATCCTGAAAATAATCCTTAAAAGAAACACTGAATTTACTGACAAAATTTTTTTTCTTTGACTTTCTTGAATTTTTTTTTTAAATTTTACCTGGCTTTCCCTAACTTTCTTAGCTAATTTCGGGATTTTACCTGACTCTCCCTGATTTTCTTGCTTTTTCTTGGATTTTTCCTAACTTTTCCTAGTGAAGAAGTCCCAAAAAACCCATTTAATTAGTTTTATTGGGCAGCTTCACTAGTTAGTTCCATGAAAAAATTCTTTTCCTTAACTTTCCTGACTATTTTCAGATTTTGTCTGACTTGATTCTTGGATTTTTCTGACTTTTCCAGACAAAATTCCCATTCCCGAACTTTCTCCCTGATTTTCTTGTTTATTCTTGAGTTTTTCCTAACTTTTCCTAGTGAAGAAGTCCCAAAAACCCGTTTAATGAGTTTTACTAGCAGCTTCACTAGTTTATTCCATGAAAAAATTCTTTTCCTGAACTTTCCTGACTATTTTCAGATTTTGTCTGACTTGATTCTTGGATTTTTTTGATTTTCCCAGACAAAATTCCCTTTCCAGAACTTTCTTGGTTATTTTAGGATTAGGATAGTTGACTCAAATTTACTTTAGAAACCGTACATTATGAAAACAGAAGTTTATAATTGGGGGAAAAACTTATGCTAACTGTAACGTTAACTGTAACGTTAGCAATAATGGCTCACAACGTGACAAGCTAGTTGGGTAAACATTTGTGAAAATTCGCAACCAGAAAACATATTAACAATAACCAATAATAATAAATTAATTACTTGAAAAGCTATAGGGTTTAATGAACATTGTACAGTCTACCTCATAGTTTCTCACGTGTAACCACATCGCCCTCTGTGTACACTATTGATCATACCACAACATAATTTACTGGTCTCCATATGGAAATATTCTCCCAAAATATGGGAATCTTATATCAATTTTGATTGTTTTATAAGACTTTTATAGGATACAGGATGAGTTCAACTTTCAAAAAAGATGAAATTGACCCAACCGTAATTTGTGTAAAGTTAAAGTCTAATAAAATGATATAGAAATAAAGTATTTCTTAAAAACACAGTAAAATACTTGCAAAATTTGACTATTTTTTAAGGTTTATTAAAACCTTAAAAACGTGTAAGAAAGAACAAGTCCAAGACCATCAGTAATTTGAAGAATACTTGCCTCGTACAAAATAATTACATGCCATTATTATTATAGACCATTATACAACAGTTAACATATCTACAGGTATCTTAATGTTATTTGCTTTTGTTTTAGCAAAATGAATTGTATAATAAACAACACATTATCTGTAATAGTATCCCTTCAAGCAAAGGTGGATTCGCATTTTCTTTGCAACATTTAACAATTAATGTAACATCTAACAATTACCATCAATGTGAAAACACTTGCTTTTTATCAATAAACAAGTCTCCACTATACGCATGCGCAAAAGTGATGCTAATTGAACATGAGATAACAGCTGAATTTCCGCCTCTAATTAGAGCCTTTATTTACAAGTACAACTAAACAAATTTTTTTCTTAAATGCTCTGTCCTTGATTACAACTAATTTAACGAAATATTTTTAAAGTTAAAAGTTACCTAATGGTGTATAACCAACCACACACTCACAACTTCCACAAATTGATTTCAATGTTTCCAACACGAAAATTCCTCGTATTATAATTGTATTTGGGAATGTGGACTTCCCAAAGGACCCAATGTATTATTTTAGAACCTAAGGCATACGTACAAATAAATAATCAAACAGAATATGCAAGCTTGCTAAAGTAAGCAAATATCAAATACCCTAGAGCAGAGCAAATAGTAATTCATTTTACCAAATGATAAGCCAACAATTTACAATACCCATTTGACTAATTTAGGCAATTTTATGATAGTAACTTCAGAAGTAAAACAAGAACTTTCGAAAACTTATATTGGAGCTATGGTCCCATGTGGTATTAACATACCTATTTTTGATGGTATATAAGGAAACCAATATATCTTATCATAGTCCAGAATTATATCTCGTGTAAGACCACGCGTCTTTCCAAAATCGGCTAAATTAACCAATTTTCTTACAGAATCTTACTGAGTTACAAGCTGATGAATTGAAACTCTTTTCCTAATTATGAAAAACGAATTAAATAAAATATCTAATTACCTGTAACTTTCAACTTCTCTTAAAATGCTACATACATGGAATCCCAAATAGCACAATGATGAAGTTTTAGTTCTTACCTATAAAAAAAGAAACACAGATTAATGGAAAATTAAATATGATGGGTCATGATACACTTGAAATTGTTAAAGGGAAAGTCCCGTTTTTGTAGCAAGTAATATTTAAATTGTACATACTTATAAAATATGAATGGCTGTTACAATAAATATTAAAATAATCAACATGTTTGCTAAATATACGTTAGGCGAAATTTTACAATAGATTTCAGCAGACACTGAACGTTGGTAGCGCCCTCTAGGACATGCATGTCTTCGTGTTTAATGAGAGCTGATGCTTTTTATCCAGTAGAGGGCGCTACATACTGTCGGTAAAATAGTGCTTATTTGGGCTTACTTTTTTCATCCAAATCCATGTATTCAGGACATTTTATTTATTGATTGGTGGGCTCAAATTATTAATGCAATTTCCATGCCTTTCCTAATTTTTCATGCTCCTTCTCGTATAACCACCTTCTTTCAAAGTGGGACTTTCCCTTTATGTTTTAAAATACATTTTTAGCAGGGTTCATGTTCAATTCTTAATGTGGGCTTCCCTGATCTTCCCTGACAACAATTTTTTCTGACTTTTCTATATATCCAAAACAAATGCACCATTTGACAAAAAGAAAAATTTTTGGCCATTTTAGTGCGAGCCATTTTGAATTCATCATAGATGGCGCCATATGTCTAAGGCAAGTAACAGACTACAATTTTAGGTAGGGTTAAACTGCAGTGGAAATAATTCATCACATGCATATGGCGCTTAACTTTCAAAAGGGGATTACTGTTATACTGCATGGTTTGAATATATGATTCGCTGCATTTGAACTATATTAAAAACAATTTAAAAAACATATCATGATGGTCCTTTTTTAGAAAAAATTTTCTATCAAAAAGTTGATTAAATTAGATTCTGAATATCTTTAATTCACCAAATAATTCCCTTTTCAAACATAAAGCGCCATCTATGCCAAATGCCCTTCAAATACCTTTTAGCCTATAATAAAATGGCGGCCCATGTTATTTTCCATAGACATATGGCGCCATCTATGATGAAGAACTTTCAACTATCGTTTCTATAAGCCTACTGAAATGTCCGAAAAAAATTATTTTTCCAATACTGGAAGTAAATGATCTAATTTTTTTTAACAAGATTCTTTTAACTCACCCTGATCACAATCAACATAAAAAAAATCAATTATTTTATATATTGGAAACATAGACTTTAAAAAAAAACAAGATTTACGTAGTTAGAACATTCGACCAATTAGGAATTCCAATAGTTATTAAATAAACTCTTAGTATATAAAGTTGCACAGTGGAACTAATTACATATTAATTAAATGTACAGTGAGCCCCATGGACCCAAGTATCCTTCCAGAGTAAAAGCTCAAATGCAAAAGCAATTGTCTACATGATAAGAATTAAGATCACTCCATTGAAGTTGGCATGTTCTTAGAAACAGATTTCGTTTTCATAGTCATTTTACAACCTCACAAAAACCACAAATGTCAACGTCAGGCTGTGCACCAACAATTTCCATAAGTGCAAGAGCCGAATTAAGGCATTTTAACATATCGAGCACGTTACACAGGAAGGGGGTAATGCCACCATTTTGTATTGCAATTCCACAGTGGCACTTAAAAAGCAATGGCGTTCCATTGGGCATAATTAAACAGCAGGGGGGCCACCAAGCCTTCATTACCAAAATGAGAAAGATCAGGCATTCCTCAGAAGGCATCTTCCGCCAATTATTTAGGGCTGATGGCGTTTTAAGAATGCTGGTGAGCTAGCAATGGGCAATGGGCCAAAAAGGAATTGACTTTGCCAACATTTAATGGGGAACAGCTGAAAACAATGGTGAAAAATGAAAAGAAGTGCAAATGAGGCAGTTTATATACAACATGTGCAGCTGAGCAGGGTGGGTAAATATCCTGATTTTTTTTCTGGGGGATTTACTTAATTTTTTGTATTCTAAATCATGATTTTTTTATTAAAAATCGTAACACATAGCATGTTTACGTTGTTTGTTACAGGACTAAGAAACACTGCAGTTAAAATTGTCTTGAATAATTTTTGTTAACTGCAAGTCAATATCCATTGGATCATGGATATCCTTTAATGGGAAAGTCCCACTTTGTAACAAGTAATTTGTAAATTGTACACGCTAATTAGATATGAATGGCTATAGCAATATTATAATTGAAGCAAAGCTACTGTATTTAAGAAATTACGTTTCAAAATACATAATAGGCGCCATTTTTTTCATAGCTTTCAGCAAGCAATGTCATTTGGTGGCGCCCTCTAGGACGTGTCTGTCTATGGGTTCTATGCGAGCTGATGCATTTTATCCAGTAGAGGGCGCTACACACAGTAAGAAAAACATCGCATATTTGGGCTTTCTATTTTCAGGACATTTAATCTATAACTATCCTTAGGCTCTAATCCAATTGCAATTTCTATCCTAATTTCTCATGCTCTTTTTCCTAAAATCAACTTGTTTCTAAGCGGGACTGTCCCTTTAACTCATGGTTATCTACACTAAAAAGTTATTTTAATAAACATTTCTGTAAAAAAAACCAAAAAAATGTTACATATTATTACATGCAGTGATTAAGAAATAGAGCAACTTAATTGTTTGCTTTTACTAATTGCAAGAATATAACACATGGTTAGCGATAATCTCTAACTATATAGTAGGCTAATAGCTAGCCCACTATATGGTCAGAAAGGATCTATTTCCATGTTTCAAGGATCATTTGCTGGATTAGGTATAGATCTGTGTGATGAGGATGTATGATGAAGCATTAATAATTATTGATACTGGTTTACTGATATTTGTTCATACATAGTGTCAGTTTTCATTAAATTAAATTACGTTTGGTGAGCGATAACCTTAAAGTCATGATAAGCCAACTATACTGACATAAAGGTTCCTTTCAATGCTTCTAGAATCAGCTATTGATTAAGTAGCTATTTGCCAAGGATTACTTGGATTACAGGGATTACTGCTTGGCCGATTTTTTTATTTATCAAATTTACCATTTATAAATTAAAGAAAAACAATAGTTAAGAGCAATGTTAATTACTATTTTATTACTGTTTTAACATATTATGTGGATATTGCTGGCGCCATCTAGTAGCTACTTTCTTTAATTTAAACCTTTGAAAATGGTTATGTTTTGGCTTTACTTTTTCTACGGAATATTTAGTGTTGCATTACAATTTTCATACTTTTTAGCGTTATTTTTCGGTCACCACTTTCAAAATAACTTACAACTAATCCAATTTTCTTCAAATCTAGCATTGAAATTTTAAAGAAAACTACATTTACTAGCATTCGTACTATTAATCATTGAATACTTCGGTGTTAAAACTGAATTACTATAGCTTTGATGGCAACTCACAATTGAAGAAAAACTCAGGACATAAAAAATGGAAATCGGAATAAAAATTCAATTGAAATAAGTGGATCAGAAACAAGCTGGTGCATTGCAATAATGAAAGTTTGGATTCAATTGCTGGCTATGTCAATGCTAATCATGCATGTGATCAAGCTGACATGCCCATACGTCATTGCTGGTCTAAGATCACTTTAGCCTATCTCAAAATCACTTTCTTCTGTCTTCCCCTGACACTAGCAACCAGTAACTTTGTCTTAAAGGTGCAAGAACATTTGAATCTGAGACACTGTACTTAACTATAAATAATTTTATATCCCATAAATAATTTTGCAGAATATTTTTATTTCTCATGATTAATTATACAGAAATTTTTGGGTACGTGATAAAACTCTGCTCTGCAAATAATTCTAAATGATTTGGATTGCTCATAATCATTCTCAAATTCCTAGTAAATCTATATGCTCTGCAGGAAACCTATTTTTCATAAAAAAAATTTATTATTCTATAAAAAGTTCATAGAATGTTTATGTCTCATAATTACTATTGCATAAATGTTATATTATAGTTCAACTTCCAGTTTTGCAAGACAACTTTTCTGTACAATTTTACTTTTATATGATAAATTCTGCAATCCTGCAGAATTATTTCTCCTAAACAATTCTGCACTTTTTTAATAATTCTGCAGACTTTTCATTTGTGATAAATAATTTTGCCCTTTTTTAAAATTGCAGACTTTACGTTCGTCATAAATAATTCTGCACATGTTTTTCATAATTCTTCAAAATTTATTGATAACGCTTCAATTTTTCATAATTCTGCCAATTTCGCATTTGTCATAGATAATTCTACCTTAATTCACTTCATAATTCTGCAAACTTTTCATTTGTCATAAATAATTCTACTTTTACTTCATAATTCTGCAAACTTTTCATTTGTCATAAATAATTCTACTTTTACTTCATAATTCTGCAAACTTTTCATTTGTCATAAATAATTCTACACTTTTCATTTGTTCACTTTTTACTTGTTCACTTTTCATTTTTTCCACTTCTTAATTTGTCATTGATACCATAAATCTACACTAAATTTTTTTCATAATTCTGCAGACATTTCATTTTTCGTAAATAATTCAGCACTTTTTGATAATTCTGTATTCTTTCTCATAATTCTGCAGACTTTTCATTTGCCATACATAATTATATCCATTTACATTTTTAACAAATTCTGCACTTTTTCATAATTCTGCAGAAATTTTATTGATCGTAAATAATTCTGCACAATTTTACATATTTGTGCAGCTCCTTTATGTCTCAGAAATAATCCATCAGAATAATTTAACTCATAAACAGTATTAGTAAAACAACAAAACAATCCTGCAGAAGCCTTTCAACAGTATCCAGAAAACTTTAACAACTTTACTTTACACAAGATGACTTGTATCTTCAAGATTAAAAGTTCTAATAATAAAGTTGTACAACCAAGTGCCATGAATGCGGTATTTCATTCTAAAGAACAACTCAAGGCAAATAAATATACAATATTTTGCATCCATTAAGCCTAATCACACGGCATCCATCAGTAGAGAAAGCTGAGAATTTCCCCCAAAAAGCCCGAATGAACCCAGGCAAATGTCTATTTAGAAAATTCTCGGCTTTCTAAGCTTTCTAATTTGCGGTAGAGCAAATGTGACATTATATAGTGATGGTAGGCCTATATATATCCCCTTACTTCAAATGATATTCAAATTGGAATCATGATGCCCTAAGCGAACAAAACAAGGAAGGGACAAATGATGGCAAAAGAATGCCGAGAATGCCAAAATGTCATGGCCATGATAATTAAAACAACAGGAAAACAATGGTGGCTGTGCAAAACGAGAAGATAGTAATTGGGCATGAGCACATTTAATGGCAAGTATAATCAAAAAGCATAATAGGGACGCTCTTTTAAACATCTCATAAAATCTTATCTAGAACGACAAGATAAAAATGAAACTGGCTTCCAAGTCATAACCTTTCATATAATTATATTCGCATCAAAAAATTTAATATTTCATTGTTAGCCTTTCCGTTAGAAGTGAGATGACAGCTCACGGGTGCAGGGCAAAAAAGCAGAAGCTATTTGCTGGGGTTTTTTAAAAGAACTTATTTGTTATAGAAAAAGATAAAAACGTGACTGGACTGAAATTCTACCAGAAAACATGATTCTCATACAAATATCTAATATACATGGAAATACACAGTCATACGGATGAATGAAGACTATAAAAATGTAGAAGAATCCATGGCATAAGACAAATTGTGTGACACGTATATATACTTAACTTAAAAGTTTCTGCAGAATTTCTTTTTCGGAGATAAAATGACAAATTTTCGTAGAATTTTTACACAAGTTTTCTGAAGCTACTTCCAAAGAAGCCTAGGCTTTTTCTATATAAACTTTTAAGTATAGCTCGCATTTCTGCAGAACATAAGTCAATTTTTTTCTGCAAAATAATATAGATTGTATATGCAATGGAGTACTAGGTTATTAGTTTCTGTTGATTTTTTATTCAGAATTAAAATGATTTTTTTTTTGCATAAATAGTTTCATGAATGTTCCGCAAAAACCCGTGAAGAAGCAGATCTTTCTAAGAAACTTAAGCAGCTTGCATTTCTGCAGAATATAAATGCAATTTCTTTAGAAAAAAAATTATGTTTGAATAAGATTTAGCAAACTCATAAGTTTTTGTATATCATTTATTCAAAATTTCAAAAAATTACAAATTTCTGAAGAAAGTTACTTTAATGTTCTGCAAAAAACTAAGCTGCATCACGATGTAAGATCATATTTCTACAAAATGTTAAGAGGCTTGCATTTCCTCATAAAAATAATGTAAATTTATTAGAAAAATAACATACTTTGGTTAAATTTAGAGTACCTATATGAAAGACTTTTTGCATATTACTTATTTATTTAGAAGGAAAAAGATGAAATGTTCTTCAAAATAAATTAAACTGAATCACGATTTCCGAAGAAGCAAGCAGAAATTGTTTTTCTACAGAAACTTATAAGCAGCATTTCTTCGTATTATTAATGAAAATTCTGCAACAATATTAATTCTGCAACTGTTAGGAGTACTTAAATGATTAAAGTTGGTGTATACATTTTTCTTCAGAATTAAAGTTATAAATGTTCTGCAGAAAACTAAGCCGCATCGCTAGCTTACATATTACATTATACTACATATTACTACAACTATACATATTCTAAAAAAACTTTTAAACGGCTTACATTTCTACAGAATACATTCTGTAGAAATGTAAGCCGTTTAAAAGTTTAAAAGCAAATTTGCAAAATTTGCAAATATTGGCCACGTTTATTTTAAAAGGCATTTTCTGAAAAATTATGTATTATTATTTAATTTTCACAAAGGTTGATATACTGTAATTGTATGAGTCCATGTTCAATTCAATTCAACTCAAAACTCTTGCCAAATTAAAATTGTCTCTAATAAAATCCCAAGTTTGCATTATCAAGTTTGAGTTTGAAATAATATCAAAACTACATGTATGAAAGGTCAGCATCTGGAAGTTAAATTCGTTCATTTTGCCCACAAATGATAAACACCAATGAGGCCATTTGGGATCCCAATGTAATTTATTGTCCAGCAGCATACAGTCCATTAATTCATTTGAAATGAGCTTAAAACGCAGAGAGGAAAACAATTGGCAAAATAAATTAATTATCTCCATATACAGGGCCTATATAAAATTCTATCTAGAAAACTTCAGGTCCACTTCCCTAAATGGGAATTACAAAATGATGGATGTTCCAGAGTTCGCATAATTCACTATCCATTACAATCCAACTGGGTATTTCGGCTATTCGCTCCAATGGACATTTATGAAATAATGATTAAATTGTAAATCTATATATATTATGGCCCTATATCCAGCATTCTTATTATATCTAAGATAGATATTCAAATTGAGAATGTACAAAGGGATTTGAAATGGACATTCAGAAAGTGCTTTTACCATTTCCAATTTGACACAATTTTGCCACTGAGCACTATATTAAGATCTCTTGAAAACAAGAAAAATCCCAATTTCCAAGAGACTATCCGAGCCATCCATTTACTTTGACAGGGATTAGTAAATAGGATATACAGTTAATTAATTTGTGACAAATTGGGAGAGAAAATGTTGGCGTATGTATGCAGTTGTTATATTGCCATATCATCAACGCAAATCACTGGTAGATAAGCCTAGCTGCACAAACCTGTTGTTCAATTAGGGGATTCAAAATTATATAAAAAAGTAGTATAATGCACAGGATTTAAGTTAAAACTCATCTTGCGCTAACATATTCATAAACACGAGTAGCTTATTTGATAATAATGAGTTTTTTCTTAAAAAATATTAGCTTTTAAATACCATAAGACGAAAAAGAATTCCCAATTAAATCCAATTATTAAAAGTTCCATATTGTAACAAGTTCCATTACACCAATATTACCAGAATCACTCATAAATTCCATTATTAAATATTTATTTTAATAGGCCTATTAGCTCCTATTAAAATTCAGTCCAGGATCCTATTAAATCCCTGTACTAGTCTGATTAGCTCTAATAATACATGTAAACTAACCTGATAAAGTTATATATTCCTACAATTGAAGAGCTGAGATAAAAAACCAGATTTCTTGTTTTGAGAAAAATACATTTAACGAAAATCGAAATGCATTGCATTAAAATTGGTTATTTTAAAATTCTGACCTTAATTTTTAAAGATAGAAACTTGCACTTTGGGATTCACCTTCACATTTTGGTTTGCTCGAATGGAATCTACTTGTTTTGAGTACACCTTAACATTATACCCAAATTTGGGGACTCAAACCCCAAAAGTTTGCACATAGCGATTCTTGCATTGTTCATCTTCAGTGGTCAAAATGAGCAACTTATTCCTGTCTTACCCCCAACTTTTCATTGATTTAGAGGATAGAACAACACTAGCTACAAGTTTATATAAATATATTATTTTCAGGACAAAAATGGACACATGTAATTGTTGATCTCAGCTCTTCATATTGTAAATGATTCATTTTGTAATGGGTTTTTATGAAAGTTTATCACTATATCGCATAGAGAATTTAAGGAAGCCAAAATCATCCAAAAATCACGCCTTCAATTGCGAAAGAAGCAAAAACGACTAACAGATGGCGCTGGAACAACTGAGAATATATAATTCAGCTTTTGCTTGACAATAACCAGTAGAAGCCACACAAGAACACTTTCAATGGTTTAAAGGGAAAGTCCCACCTTCTACAAAGTAATAGTTAAGTTGTTCACACTTACTAGAAACGAATGGCTGTGACAATGATAATTTCAGCAGAGTTTCCATATTGTAGAAATCACGACGTTTGCCAAATACGTGTTAGGCGCCATTTTTCCATAGATTTCAGCAGACACTTAAAGTTGGTGGCGCCCTCTAGGACATACATGTGTACGTGTTTCATGAGAGCTGATGTCTTTTATCCAGTAGAAGGCGCTACATACTGTCAGTAAAATGTTGCCTATTTGAGCTTCCTATATCTTTTCATCCAAATTCAAGTATACCGGGAATTTTATTTATTGATTTGTACGCTCAAATCAAATTGCAACTTTTTATGTCCTTCCTCCTATAACCAACTTATGTCAAAGTGGGATTTTCCCTTTAATTTACAAAGATAACTATTAGATGGGTCCATACGGCAACAAGTAAAATGAAAAATGTGTGATTTCTGAAATATAGCAAATCTGTTTAAAATAATAATTTCTATTTTCTTCTCAACTATTGTTTGCCTTTATTTCAAAAATAACTTGTTTCGAGGTAAGACTTTCCCCGCTAATAAAAAGTATCAATGAAAGCTTAAAAGAGAGCAAATAAGAGCTACTTTTCACTCATGAAAACTATTTGGTTGAAATATTTCCTGGCAAAAATGACTATGTAGTTGTACATTCAGGAAAACCTAAAATTCCAAATAAATCCCATTGCCATCCCAATTTGACGTTCAATAGTGAGTTCAATGACAGGTAAGTGCTCCGAACACATGTGTTACCGCACTAGGATCCCCGAACACAGAAAATCAGCTTTAATATTTGAACGTGAGAAGAAATTTAAAAAGGCAAAAGTTGGTTTTTGGAAGCAAATTCAGCATGTAATAAAGCCCAACATAACCTTTACACACAGCAGGAGTTCAACGCATGCGCTAAGCTATTTCGTGACAACATTAGCTAATTATTAAAGCTTGTATGTGTATTTTAATGTATATTACCTGAGTTTAATTACATGCAAGTCCAGAGCTATCATGTGGGGAGCCATGGATTTATAAATTGGCATTTGGTTAGCTCACATTTTACCACAGCTGCACACCATTAGTCAGGCTAAGGATTAAAGGATCACAAGAATACTTGCAACACAGGATTCTGCCACATTACAATACATCTGTAGGTGGTATACGTGGTCAAATTAAAAACACCAGAAAAGTATAAGAAGCATTAAACTATTTTTTTTCTTCTATTCACTAATCTAAGTTAAAGGGAAAGTCCCACCAAGTTTGCCATATAGCGCAATTTTCCATAGATTTCAGCAGACACGGACAGTTGGTGGCACATTCTAGGTCATACTTGTATCATTAGAGTAGATGCCATTTATCCAGTAGAGGGTGCTACATACTGTCGCTAAAATGGCGACTAGTTGGGCTTTATATTTTCATCCAAATTAATGTATATTTAAGATTTTATTTAATGATTGGTAGGCTCAAATCAAATTGAAATTTACATGAATTTTATAATTTTTTACGCTTTTTTCCCCCTTACAACCCACTTCTTTCAAAGTGGGACTTTCCCTTTAAATGTTGGGTTAACAATTTGATGTTTTCCTCAAAATTACTATCCAGTTCATGCAAATTAGCCTAAATTTATACAGAGAAAAGCATGATCTAATTACAATGTGTGTAAACATGAAGGGCCTGTTACAATAGTTTCTGTCAAAAGTGTTCAAATTTACTCAAAATGTTTGCTGTTCTATAATAGGGAAAATGCTGGCTATTTTTTTTCCCAAAAATATAGGAACATTTATTTATATTGGGAATATAATTTTTAAATTCACCAAAAATTTAGGAAAACATCATCGAAATGTGTTCCAAAAAATATCGTAATATTAAAAAAGATTTTCCAAAAAAATTTACTAAAACTACTAATATTAGTGATTTGGTGCAGAATAACATGAGGTGTTAAAAATGAAAAAAAACCCTAAAGGAAGCACCTGTTCTACTTGAATACTACAGTTAAAATTTTGCTATTTTGTAAACTTTTAATCGGTGCAAATTCACTATTATTGAAACTTATTTTCTGAATAATATTCGCATCTGAAGTACCCAGAAAATAGGGACAACCGCGATCCCTGTCATTATTAAAAATGCCAACATAATCTGTTTAATATTGTTGCCACATAGTGGCTCCACCATAGTGTGTTTAAAGATAACTGTAAGAATAGCAAAAACCTTTACTCACGAAAATTACTTTTAATATTGATAATTGTGTGACATCCTAGGACACCCTGTACACAAATATGCCCTCAAAAAAACCAATTTCTGTGACATGAACATAATCGGCTTATGGCTCCTGCATCTGAATTGATTATTTACAATCAATAAATTTAATTTATGGATTTTTTAAAAGAACACAATTCACATGACTTTAAGGAGCATTATGCAAATGACTACTGGCATCTATGTTCATTATAAAACAAGAAATTATTCGAAAAAAGTCTTGCTGAAGTTATAATGACATGGAATAAACTACAACATGCAAATGCAACTATGACACCATTAAATGTGGAAATTTTAATTAAAACAAATGAGCAACTTATGCAAGATTACATGTTATAAATAAAAAAAATGAACAGAAAAAAAATACGGTTATGTATTAACCATTAGAATATTTTGAAAACATGCATGCAAATTAACATGTCGTAAATTGCAAGATTAATTATTAAGACCATTAATTAATTGTTCTTGTTTAATGTTTGTTAATTAAGGGAAAAAGTGGTGAATAAATAACTACAAAAATGACTTTTAAATTAAATATTCTATGAGCTAATTATATTATTATGAAAATTTTAACCACTTCATAACACGATGCAAAAGGTAATGGGAACCTGCATACAAACAAGGTCTGAAATGTTCTTCACTGACTTTCCCTAACCATAAAACATAGTTTTCCCTGGGTTTCCCTGACAAAATTACAAATTTTCCAGGACCAAAATAAAAGTTTTCTTGACAATTTAATGCATTAGGGAGGTTGCGAAATTTGGCTTAAAATAAATTCAAAACGTATTTACAGAATTACGGAAAATTGAGATATTTTCAACAAACTCAAAGTACTTGAACAGAAATTTTAGAAAGTAAGAATTTTTTCTATTTATTTGATTTAAAGTTTTCGTACAAATAAAGCACAACTAAATGAATTGTGCTTAGTTTACTATTACAAGCCAAGGATTTGAATTCGCCATGCCCCTTTATAGAAGCATATATACAAAGGCAACCATTTATAGCTCTGAAGTTATCAGTGATTGCCTATGTTCATTGGAATAAGCTTCAACAAATCCCTGTATTGCATTAACAATAACTGAATCAATTTGACTTCTGCATTTAACTCTAAAAAAGAAGAATTATATTTTTAAAAATAGTGAGAATAAAAATCAAGACTTCTTTTAAAAACGATAAATATATCTTAATACAGTGTTTAGTACACATGACAGCTAATTTTTAAGTGTTTTTCATTAAGTCGATGTATAAGACATGCGTAAGGCAACAACATAGCAGAAAGGATCCATTCCCGGCCATGCCCCCAAGGATCATCAGCTGGTTAGGTAACTACGTGCCAAGGATACTGCTTTACTGACTTTTATTTAACATTCAGCGAGTGTTGAACAAAATTAATACCCCTAGTATAAGTCGTATTATTATCTGAAAATCAGACAACATTTATATCCCCATTTAATAATCCTTTGTAAATAAACTATATTAAAGGGAAAGTCCCACTTTGAAAGAAGTGGATTGCAGGAAAAAGAGCTTTAAAATTCTAAAACGCTTGGAAAATCCAATATGATTTGAGCCTACCAATCATTAAATAAAATGTCCTAAATACATGGAATTGAATTAAAATATAAAAGCCCAAATAGGTACTATTTTACAGACAGTAGCGCCCTCTACTGGATAAAAGGCACCAGCTCTCATGAACCAAGTAGACACGCATGTCCTAGAGGGCGCCACCAACTTTCAGTGTCTGCTGAAATGTATGGAAACATGGCACCTATATGTTTGGCAAACGTCGTGATTTCTTCAATATGGAATCTCTGCTGCACTTATTATTGTCTCACTTATTTATACATAGCAAGTGTAAACAACTTAAATATCACTCGCTACAAAGTGGGACCTTCCCTTTAATATGATTCCGATTTTAACAACCATTTATAGATTTTTCCCTTATTTCAACAAGTCATTAAATTACTCACAGGCCACAAATTATGAATCATATATTTGCCATTGATTTAAAATGCTAGAATATTTCTTAGATTTAACAAGGTCAACTAGTTGCTAAGATGGCGAACAAAATCAGCCAATGCATAATAGTTAACATTATTTTCACTAGATGGCGTTTCCTCCCTTTCTTTTAAAAATAACTTTTCCTGAAAGGAGACTTCCCCTTGAATTCGACTGACTAAAATCAATCCACGTAGAGACTAAATGCACAAATTTATCTTATTTTTTCGAAGTAAACTTATTACTATAACCCAGGTAACAACATTATTAGTCAAGCTAAACGATCCAACTCTTATTTCTTTCCTCAATAACATTGTTTTAAACCATCAACTCCATGAATGAAAATGCCACATCTAATATTCCCTTCCTTATAGTTGAAGCGAAAATGAATCATCAAGTAGATGTGGGCTAAAAGGATTAACGAGCTGTAAGGGAAGTAGCCAGTTTTCTCTCATGTATAAAGTCATTTGCCTGCAAAATTTACAGCAGTATGCGTGAAAATATACTTCGCAATATACGTCAGATAAAATACATTTTAAAGTCCTAATCAAAGTAAAGCAAATATGAGAATAGCATTTAAGAAAAAAAAAGGAAACATTTGTCTAGCTCGTTTGCATCGTATATCACTATAGGGCTTTGAATATGAATATAATGATGAAATTTCAAAGATGCATTTAACAAATGGAAGAAGGAAAGTCGAGCTTATCTCATATATTTATTAAGAAACCAGACGCAAGTAGGAAAGTTTTATTTATATTTTATAAATAGATGCGCTGGTGAAAAAGAAATATATATAATGAAAAGCAGTTGACTTTGCAATGCATTTAAGCATTTCTAAAAGTAACAATAAGATTAAAAATCGAGTCAAATGTTAACATTAATGAAAATAATCACCAATTTCTATTATTACTCTCTTTTTTCTTAGAAATTCCTAAACCAATATAATACGATTGAGGGAATCAAAACTTAAGGGGAAAAATTTGTGTAAATTTATTATGAATTGATACTTAAGACTATACTATCATAAGCCACAATGGTCATAAATAACAACTGGCCAGAGGCAACCCATGGTTCATAGTATGCTGACCATTTGACAATGAAGATACAGAAATTAGAATTTATAAACTTAATGAATTATAATGATAATATCGAGACCGAGCACCATTCGGTGCTAAACTATAAAAAAAATTAATTGCACAACTATATAAAAAACATTATAAATGCAGCATGTTTTTAAATTTGTCTAAAAAATTAAGACCGAGTATTTTCATAGGCGCATTTAGGGGGGGCATCTGAGGCGTCTGAGGCATCTGAGGGATTTAGGGGCGCATCTGAAATACATGATAAAATTCCACCGGACCCCACCCCCCCTTTGAGATCTA
>JAQIXP010000896.1:0-21585 GCA_034700285.1 Proteroiulus fuscus
AATTTTTGGCCATAGGTGAAAATTAGGTTTTTGTACATCATTGTTAAAATTGACTCAAAATGGCGCCGCAGGCGATTCTTTTTCACTCAAAAATGGGCTAAAAAGTGCCTATATTTCCATTTTTTTTAGTATGAGTTCAATAATTTTAGGGACTTTTTACAGAAACTTTTAGGGGGAGTTGAGAGTGGGCCAATGTCGACCCCCCCTAGGGGGTCTTTTCTGCAGATAACTAGGGGAGTTACGAATCTATCTAGGGGGGTCGACCCCCCCCCCCACCCCGGTAAATCGAACCATGTATATATGATAACAATTTACATTCGTGTACATGAAGAATGATCACCACAAGTATGTATATATATAAATTTTATTTCAATATAAAACGAGAAGGGAACTTTATCAGTATAGGTTTACAGTTTTAGCTATATTTTGCTTGGTTGGAATAATAGAATAATATAGAGCTGTGTTGTTTGAGTTTGTGGATTCTGTAAAGGGGCTAATGGCTGGAATCCTCCCTATAATAAACGATCTGGATTCCCATTACCCGTGGAATTTTGGATTTGTCATACAGCCCAATGCATGCAAAAGCATGTTTGACAAGTTCTTAAACTGCTTTATTCTATACAATTAATGCGATTAATATCAATAAACGTGCTATAAAGGCCATCTGGCAATTGACACACATTTCTAAAAGGTAAAATCAATGTCTATATATGCATTCACATTAATGAAATCAATTCTTTTTACGGTACCACTTTTATCAGAATGCATGGTGTTTATATACATGTATAGTGATTATAGTCAATGAGTTGAAGCAGTTTTCTGAATTTATAGTTATGCATCTGAATCAGGTTTAAAAAATGGAAATTGCAACTCTTCTGGTTTTTAATTTTTTTCAATTGGATCTATAAATACAGCTACTATTGTTATGCCTCCTTTGCATTTCGCATAAAATTTATGATTTATATAAGCAATAACATTACCATAACATGGATAAAATGATTTGTTGGACTATTGTCCTGAACATAAACAGTGCAACCATTATAACTGAAACGAATTAATTCAAACTGTTTGAATTATTTGTCCCAAAACACTGCCTGTTTTTGTTTCAGTCAAAGGGAAGATTATATACGAGTTCATCGGAAAAGGTCAATGTTAACTTCCTTTAAATAACAGGAAGTAGCAAACATGTGTATGTTGACATTAAGAATATAAGCTAATGCTTCTGTCCATGCTTAGCTTTCCTTGCAACTGAGAAAAAACTTGTGGTTAAATTGCATATTAAAAAATGGCGAATTGGCAGATTTGATTGTGACAAATTGTGGAGTGAAAACTGCCAAGGCTAAGAGTTTGTATGAGGAACTTTTCCATTTGCAAGTCCAACCTATATATTAAATTACTTCTTTCATATGTTATATGCATTTTGCTTCAGGATGAAATTATATATAATTTATTCATGGTCACACGCCTTTTTTTCTTCGTGAGTTGATCTGTCATATATGTAGGTTTTATTTATGCTTTCACCAGATTTCTTGGTTTTTTGGCACTAAGAATTAAAGGTTTTATTAGCTCAGCTACTTTGGTGGGCCGATTCGTGTTGGCCCACATTTCAAGTCTCATGGGAGCCTTATGATATATGTACATATGCTTTTCATCCCTACAGTGGGTCAGAAATGATTTTATCATAAGCATGATGTGTTATCTTAGAACCAAAACCAACCATTTTTTTTACTATCCTGCTTGATATATAGAGTAATTCAGAAATCCGATATGATGTCACCATTTTGCAGCTTATTATTGTTTTTGATTAGTTATGACTTATGAATATTTATAATGGCAAATTGACACTTGATTTAAAACTTAAAAAACCATCAAAGGGAAAGTCCCATGCACTTTGTACCACGTGATATTTAAGTTGTTAACATATTATGAATGGCTGTGACAATAATAATTGCAGCAGCGCCCTCTAGGACATTCGTATCTACTTGTTTCATGAGAGCTGATGCTTTTTATTCAGTAGAGGGCGCTATCATACTGTCAGTAAAATGGCGTCTATATATGTGGGCTAAAATGTTGCATTTTCAATTAAATCCTTATATTCCGGGAATTTTATTTAATGATTGGTCGACTCAATCCAAATGCAATTTCCATACCTATCCAAATTGCCATTTCTAATTACTGACAACTTTTATTTCCAATATTATAATTGATTTTTAGCATTAAGTTCTAATACCTTGCATTTAAAAAGCACTTGTAATTCAACATGACTTCTCCCTTAAATAGGGTTGCCATAATTGCCAAGTAACGATACGGGACATATGATGAGAGGGGTGGGGGGGATGAACAGGTCAAAAAATAAAACAGAATCAGAATAAAGCCCATCATTTTTGGGGGGCAGGGGGGATGGACCCCCTACCCCCGCAAAAATGCTGAAATAAAGGAAATTTTCACCTAATTAGCTGTCAACTGTATTACGTAACCCAGAAATCCATTTGGTGAAGGGGGGGGGGTGGGCCCTGACCAAAAAATAAATGTTCCAAAATTTCTGGACGTAGATTGCAATATTTAACTAAAAATGGCGCCGCAGGTGATTTTTTTTGCTCAAAAACAGTATAAAACGGGCTAAAAATCACCAAAAGGGGCAGCGATTCTCCTCTGGTGCTATGCGAATGGTTTTTCCAGCACCTTTTTGGCTGTTGTTAATGTTGATTCACGCATTTTTTTTGAAATAATGATAATGCTGGATACGATTATGAAATAGGGGACAATATGGGACGCCTAGAAAATACGGGACAGGATAGCAAAACACGGTGACAGTCCCGTAAATAGGGGACGTATGGCAACCCTACCCTTAAATGAGGAAATGTGATTTTTATATATAATTGCTTTGATTTTTAAGATAGGTTATTTCTTTAGTACAGATATTTAATGATATCTACATGGGTCCAGATATCT
Source organism: Proteroiulus fuscus (assembly GCA_034700285.1). Classification (NCBI taxonomy): domain Eukaryota; kingdom Metazoa; phylum Arthropoda; class Diplopoda; order Julida; family Blaniulidae; genus Proteroiulus; species Proteroiulus fuscus. The sequence continues at coordinate 2,953 of JAQIXP010000896.1, forward strand.
TGTTTTGAGAAGAATGAGTTTAGAGAAAATCCAGATTTATTGCATTAAAAATACTTATTTTAAAATACTGAGCTTAATTTTTAAGATAGAAACTCGTGCTTTTATCATGCATTCAGTTTGGTTCTCTTGAAGGAAATCTATACATGTACTTGTTTTAATTCTACTTTAACCCATACCCCCAAATTTGGGTACCTATAATACCCAAAATTTTGCACTTATATACTGTAATTACATGCATAAAGATTCTGACATTTTTCCTCTTCAGTGGTCAAAATGATCAACTTTCCCCTATCTTATATACCACAATTTTTTATTGAAATTTTACGTAAATGTCTCATTTTCAGCAAAAATTTGACATGACGCTATTTTTTAAATATGCTTTGGACATGACTTTTCCTATACTACTTTTGGTTTTTGATCCCAGCTCTTATTTTATTATAAATAGGCCTACAATTATCATATGTCATTGCGTACCAATATCACGTTTGAAATATTTTTGCCTACCCAATAAATACTTTTCTGATTTCAAAGCTCCAGTGGTAAAAAATTCACCGAAAATAAAGTATTGTAAATCCGAATTAGCATTTCCGCAGAATCGACATGGATTGTTGTTTTTGAAAGATTTTCAATCCCTGCTTCTTTTGTTGGAGCAATTCTTTTTAAATTCGTGCCTATATTAAAGACGTTCAATCCTAAACCTCATTTTTTTATTCAGATGAAGCGAAACGAAATGTAATCTTTAGATTATTATCAGATCTGCATTGGCATGAATTTCTGAACGTTTTCTATTCCAGCTTAATATTACTTTTGTGAACATTATCCTAGTGAATAAGATGTACAACAACTGCTCATTTCCCATAAAAATATACAGACATAGGCCTAATGTGCTTGTAGTATACGATAATACGCATCACATTATTCCAACCGAGCCCATATTGTTATATACATGCAAGTAACTCATTGTGTGTATGTATACAAAAACCTTATTCTTCTTTGTTTATTTTACTTTTCTATACAGAGTTTTTCAGGACATGAACATATGGGCAGAATTAATCTAACAACGGGGACATTTGTGGTGCAGTTTGTTTGGTCATTTAACTCCACTATTATTGTAATTACATAAACTACTACCACTTTAATGCATGTTTGAGGCAACAATTGTCTGTACAAGGAACATTGTTCGTTTTAGGTCTGTGCAATGTGGGCCTATACATAAGATAGAAAAAAAATCTAATGGTATTTACTGTGTGGCCATATATTTACATTCTACATGTTATGTTTACAATTGAAGAAAAAATCGATTTAATGAAGCGTACTGGGAAGTCAGTGGGGTCTCCATCCCTCTATTTACACTTGTTCCTTGTTTGGGAATACTAACCAATAAACCTTTTAGAAATCTACTACGTTTTCAAACTCATACAAGTGTAACAGCAGGGAATTTTGTGCAAGAATTCTGCTGTGTATAGCAACTACTGCGATGCGCCCATATAATGTTCAGTACAAACAGATAGGGAGTATATCTATAAATTATATTTACATTAAAACTCCATCTTACACCCCCCTTCCCCCTCCCTTATACATTTTCATGTTAACAATTCTTAACATACACGTGTAAAAAGTACCTTAATGCGCCATCTTAGGACACTCATATAGTTAAGTAATTTAAGACCTTAAGCCACAACCAATCAGAATCCATCAGTTGTTCCAAACAGGAAAACTTGCGTTTTCTGTTTGCAAAAGCTGCATGATGTAGGCCTATTCGGATTGGCTGTGGCCTGATTGTTTTAATTTATTTATTTAGCTCCAGATGGCGCGTTAAGGGGCTTTCAGAAAGTTTGAATATGTTCTCACCTCGTAAATGAAAAGGTAATTTATGAACGACCCCATTTGTGTCAAAAATGAAAGGAGAAAAAGTATGATCCAATTGTAAAATTCTATAAACTAGACACTGCGCATGCGCTAAATGTCATTTAAAGTTATCTCAAATAGATTTTTCAGAAACAAGTACACTGGTTATGACTGTAACTTTCGTGATATTTGCAAACACTGTTTTAGTAATATTATATTATATTAAATTTATATTTTATATTTTGGCTTTTACTTATGCTTAACTGGCAGCAATTATAAGAACGTTGACATTTTAGCTTTTTTTTTTAAATCAATTTCTGATTGGATTATGGATAAGTTTTCTTCAATATAGCAAATGTCAAATTTTAGTATTAAAATAGCTAACTGCATGGTAGACCAATGGAGATTGAAATATTGAAAAGCTTAATTTATATATATAGTATTTAGGAAAAGTTTGTTTTATTAAAATGTATCTGGCCCATCCTACTTATTTACCCAATATATATATTGGAATTGGCATGCAGTGTATAAGTGATTTTTAATTCTATTATATTATGTGGTGCAGTTGATTGACAAAATTTAATTTATATTAAAAGTAATTGGTGCATGGCATTGTCTCCCAATATCATGCAAATTAAGTTAGTATAATTAATATAGTAAATGTCATTTTTTTTTTGGTTTATCGCTTGTTAGCTAAATTGTCTAGATTGAAACTCTGATGTCTGGAAATGTAAATTTGCATAAAACAATTACCACGTGTTTCTAGTTTTACCTGTTAATTGAAATTATTCATATAGTTGACCTGGACAGGATAAACTTGTATATCATGTATATTTAAACCATTCATGTTTACAATTGCATTGTAGATGTGTTTAATGGGCTTGATCTCAATTAAAATTGTCATGATTGACACCTCAAAATGGCAAAAAGCAAATAGGCCTATATATATATATATATATATATATATATATAATATAAATGTTTTAACATTAAGGAAGCATGCATAAGTGCATGATCTCTGTCAATGCATGTTTCTGAATTCGTCATGGCGCATTTTTCCTCGTCAGTAATTAGTCCTATGTTTTTTTTTCATGCAAGCTAGCTGCATGCATGCATTGGAAGACAACTTAATTTTTATATAATTGCCTTTGTAAATAATCAATAATAAACACGCCCATTGGCCAAATGAGCCATGGTGTCTATAATTATCTATTGGAAATTACATTGATTGGCAGCCATCTTGAATTTTTGGTAAATTAATTATAGATCTTGTTGTTAAAGATATCACCGCCATTCTTTATGCAAGTCATTAATCAGCTTCAAAATGGCTACTGGGGGAATGCCATGCATGTACAAGGATAAGCCTACTTTCTCACATTTCCTTGAATTTTAATTTATTCATATACATGTACAAAGCCAATAAAAGAAGAATAGATGTAATGGTAATGATATAGTAGAAGTGAAAAAGCACTTTTCGTATAATATGTCGAGGACACTTCCCAGATTGGTTTAGTATATATCTCATTCACATGGGCATTTTGATCATGATATAGAGCATTGATCATAATGAATGCAGTAATTAGGAAAATCAAGATTAAGAGCATAACTGATGATTCAGTTACTGTTACCAAGTCATGAAAATTTGATTAAGGATCCATCTTATTCACTACATGATCAATGCATTGCTGGTCTGTAGTATTATGGGTAATTTAAATGGCGGACAAAACAAGTGGAATGCAAAAATGTGTGGATAGTCCATACCTTTCTAATGATTGACATATATGCAAAAAATAAATTTAGCAGATGATAGTTTGGAAAATTTTGATTAGGCAAATATGAATGATTAATTACTGATGCTAACCTTGATCCACTTTTAAACATGGATTGTTAGAATTATATTACTAGCCCATGTGAATGGGGTAAATATGAATTTGAGGTGCCGGTAAACTATAAGGTGCTCATGACTTTTAATTTAACAAATATATAGGCCTACATAAATTCTACAGTTGGAGGGCATCTCCAATAAACGGGCACCCTACTTTTGGAATATAGGTGGATAATATTGCTTTACTGCCTTCTGTGCCTCTGTTGTGCACCAGTAGGTCTTAAGGGTGTATCAACGCGGTTTATAAACTGGAAATTTACACTTAAGATATATGTGGGCATCTCCATTAAGCAGGCAATCACACTGAAAAAAGTGATGTTAATTAATGAAAGAAGAGATGGTGTTAAGATGAGAAATTCATTTGTCATGTGATGCAACCAGGTACACTATATAGGCTACTCAAAAATCTCACAAAATTTTCGCCATTTTAAAAGTAAAATTAACATTGAACAAATGGGAATTTTCTTTATTGACTTTTTGGGGAGAATGCATTATTGCATATAGAAGGAAAGTGAAGTCAAAAATGGAATGATTCCATTGATGAACCTTTCTCCCATGCATTACTAACAGATGGCGCTACATTTTTCTGAGAATTTACTATTCAATTAGTAATATGGCACTGCTCATGTTTTACATCAAAATTGCGATATCTCATTAAAGTTAAGTTGAAATTCATTATACTTTTTTATTTCTGGGTTTTGTTCTAATGCCAATAACATTTAAAAAGCACTTGTCATGAAATGGGATTTCCCCTTTAACATGAAGGCAGCTATGACTGATATTGATGTGTACACAAAACACTTCTTTTGCATGACAGGTGAGTTCATGTTAATTCACAGATTAACATTGTGTTATATAATCGCTGTATAGTGATTAACGAAATCAAACTGCTATACTCACATTTATTGATTCTGGAATAATTTAAAAGATGAATTCCTGCTTGAAATTTCCTCCATTTAGGCCTATAGCCAATTTTAGGCTTCTCGTCAGTGGGTTTCTTTTTTGTTTTAAAACATTTCTATGTCTAAGCAGAAGCATCTGATAAATAATTCAATTCTTCTGACAGAATTGCGTGTACGCCCTATACTATATTTAAGCATTTTCCACCTCGGGTGCATAGGGCCATTTTTTCTTCCTAAATTTTTAATGTCATTTTTATTCTTCCAATGGGAAAACATATACAGCAAGTAAGACAGTGAGATAAATTTCCCAAGTATAATAAAGCATGTGTATACATTGGTCTACTGACAAACTTTATTTATGTTAATTAAAATTATACTAAGCATGCATTTGGGATTGTACAATGAATTTGTTCCTCCAAAATTAAAAATGGCTAAATCAAAAAATATGATTTGGATTTTGCGAAAGAGTATACATTTACAGGAAGGGACTGCCATCATTGTGGGGGAGGGGATGGGGGCACCATGAAACCATATGGCAGCTATATTATATATTTTACCCTTTTTTGCCTCCCATGAACTGGGTTTGTCCCACAGAATTCGTCCATCCTCACTGGTAATTGATACCCCTAACACATCTTCAAATTACAATTTTTTTTCTTTAAAAAAAATAAAAAATGGGGTGCGGTTAGGCAATTGCTTAACTTTTTTTTAGTAAAATTATATATATAGAACAGACGATGAAATCTAGATTACACTTCTGAACCGTTACTAATATGTCATGGATGTTATGGAGGTGTTGGGGGATACACCCTTGTCAGGTGTATTATGTTGTTCCACCTGACAGTTGCAAATGGTTTTCAAAATGAATTAGAGAGGGTCCAACACACGGTGTAAGTGTTCACCTAAGGAAGAGACCAAGTGACAATGTAACTTATAACGACTACAACCCACTTTATAGCGCCATCTCTTGATGTGTAAATTCAACTTTTGAATTACAGCATGCGTTCTGGATACTTTTCCATAACGTTTTTTCTATGAAAATATGAATAAGAGCTAATTTTCAAAAATGAAATGATGTAATTCAGCATGCAAAGCTGCTTGACATTATTCCTAAATATTACATGTATAATTGCCCCTGTATATAGTCGCAGTTATCCGATTAGTTTTATTTGAATTTCTATCAATTACAAATTTAAGCACGTACATTAATATTGTCATGAATTTCATTTTGGCACAAGAATCAAACTTGTAGGCCTATACGGTCAATTCTATAATTTTGCGACTATTGAGTAACATTATAGCTTATGAAGATGGGATGCGTGGGCCCCAAAATTAATTATACTTGATGTATTCGTATATATATATACTCGCATATTCTGCAGATGTATTGTTGTATCTCTGGAATTTGTACCCAATATTCTGAGGAATTTCATATAACCATGGAAATATTATTAAACTATAGTCTGATAGGATTATATGAGCATCAATGGGTTTTCTCTTGCTTGAATAGCCTACCTTTAAGGATTTACTATAAAAATAACCAAGGATTTCAAACATATGGGATGAAAACCATATGCATGTTACATGTACAATTGCATATTATTTTATGCTATTTTTTATGTAATTATGAAGTTATAGGGACAGTCCCACTTTGAAACAAGTTGATTTTAGGAAAAAGAGCAAGAAAAATGAGGATTGACATGGAAATTGCAATTGGATTTGAGCCTATCGATCATTAGATAAAAATTAATGTCCTGAATACGTGGATTTGGATGAAAATTGAAAGCCCAAATATGGCGCCATTTCACTGACACTGTGTAGCGCCCTCTACTGGATAAAAGGCATCAGCTCCATAAACATACACGTGCTAGAGGGCGCCACAAATTGGCACTGCTTGATGAAAGCTATGGAAAAATGGCGCCTATATTTTGCAAACGTGGTAATTTTCTTTAATATGGAATTAAGCTTTGCTGCAATTATTATTGCCGCAGCCATTCATATCTAGTTAGTGCGTACAATTTAATAATTACTTGTTACAAAGTGGGATTTTCCCTGTAAGCGCTTCAACCATCAATATATGAGAAAATATCCCCTAAAATTCATGACTTAATAAGCTAGCCAATGACAATAGGACCTATACACAAGTATGACTGTAACACCATTAGTTAACAAATTCAGTAGCATCATTCAAGATGCCCTTTTTATACTAACTACATTATTTATAGGCCTAGTACCTTCTGGTGAAATACTGGTATGATAAACATATCCTGTAATATGTTTTTGCATTTTCAATTGGGAAAAATTTAGCTGAAATGAAAAAGAAAATAGCAGTAAAACTGAGGAAAAATGGATTTTCATTATTTAGTAGCAACCCTGTATTATTTATTTTGTATGTTTTGCAATATATCTATATTGGCAAGGTAGAATAAATAAGATACATCAATAACCGTTCAAGCTATTGACTTTTTTGCGAACGAAATGTTTGAGTTATGAAATATTAAATCAACATTTTATTTTCCTGTTTTGTATACCGCTATAGCCTATGTACAATTTTTTCAAAAGTGGCTACTTGAAAAATGGATTTTTACATACATATTTTGTGCTCATTTCTACTGCTTAACCATGGCCATTTACCATTTTTATGATATTTTAAGTCACGACATGAATGCAAAGCTTAAAATTAAATTTTAAATGGATGGCTAAGCAAATCGTGTTTGAAAAGGTAGGAAATGAGCATTGGCAACATTTCCTATTGCAAACATTGCTGGGCTTTTATACTGCATACAATTCGGATATATTGGCGACGTAATGGCTCTCTGTAATATGTGCGTGTTCGTGATAAATGTGCAGGCTTCAAAAGATATTACCAATATCATGCAAAGTATGCCACAAAATGCCATGCTTTTATTTTGCTTTATCCATTATTCAAATATTATAATAGAGCAGCTGTTTGGCGAGTGCAACTACGGTGTTGGGCGCCATCTCTTTGCTTGTTTTTGAAACGAATGAAATTGGTGGGAACATTGACTTTAAGCCAGGATTTCTAAAGGGGAAGTCCTAAAGCTTCTCAAGAAATAAATTCCACTTGCAAAACATGCATTTGTGTCGATGCATGACATCAATGGGTTGTAAGCAAGGAAAATATGTCAGGAATTTTTACTAATACACATACTTTCCAGGCAGCATTTTCAAAGTGATGATGCAGTGAAACGCCACAACTGCATTTTTTACAGAGCTCTTTATTTATTTATTAGTTTATTTTATATTATTTTTCAAAAATGAATTTTGATTTCTCTCCTTATAGCAACTAACCCATAACATATGCATTATTTTCTTTTCATTTTTCACTGGACTTCCCCTTTTAAATAAGTATAAAGAAGTAAATTGCTGACCAACATATATTTTAGAAAGTTATTTTTTTTAAACTAAAATTGTGTTACATAAGAGGTATACTTAGAGGGACAGTCCCACTTTGTTACAAATGAATCTTAAGATTAAGATTATATAAAGAAGGGCAGTCTTGCAGTTCATCTATACCGCAATTCAGAAATCACGATTTTTCCAAAAAAACATGATAGGCACCATTATTATAATAATCCCCCACCCAGGCAGAATGGCGCTGCATGCAAGGTGGGGGGGGGGACTTCAAGTTGGCTTCACTTTATCGCTATGGAATAGTTATGGGCATTCTCTGTTATGCAAAAACTTGTACCCCATCAAGTTTATTGCTAGATGGTGCACATGCGCAATTGACAAAATGACTTAACATGGCTACTATCAACCATCGAGATTTTTGTCCACATTGGCCTGTTTCAAAATTAATAACTATTGAAGGAGTAATTATCAATTAAATTTCAATTTCTACGCACTTCTTGTTTTTCCCCCCTCATTCTTGCAAAAAATGCTTAACATAGATAGTCATGGCTCCTAAACCGGATTCAAAACACCAGTCAAGTACATGTATACCTAATGTGTTGGTGGTCACCATTGTACATGTCTAATGACAAATTCTAAGATGTTTATGTTTTTATTTTCTCAATAGGAGTTTCATGGAGGTGGAAGACAGTACTTACAGCAGTACCAGTGAAGCAGAACCTGACAGCGACCATGAGGACTTCGAAATTGACCATCAGAAATTGCTGGGAACGTGGCTGGGCGAGCTGGAAAGTGTTTCTTTGGTAAGTTAACCAAAATTAACCTATTATTTAGTGATTTAAACCATATATTATGAATAAGACTTATGATCAAGTTGAAGCGAGATGTACATGTATATTGACTCTGTCTGGATATTCAACTTAGTTTTTCTTATAAATAAGAAAAATGAAATAATGTTTAGGAAGAATTTGACAATGATCGACATATCAATGAGATCTTAGTTACATACTTCTGCATATGTCAGGCATATCAACATATATTTATGTTGTGAAAAATGTGAATTATATGTGTTAGTGGAAATATCAGAGAGCTAATCTTTGCCTGTCTAAAAGTAATGCATTTTAATGTGCATTTGAATTTTCTAAAGGCATTGATTTTCAAATGTATATTATAATTCATCCAAAAATGTATTTGGTCTTTTTCATTGCCTTTTAAAAGTTTTATCTCAAAAATATATTTTACATAGCATATTTCAGACATTTAAAACATTTTTCAAAATGGGTGGAATCAGTTTTCAGCCTCTATTCTATAATTAGATGGAAAGTTTTACCTCAATACAAGTTACTTTACAATAAAAGATCACAAAAAGCTGATATAAGTGTTTATGAATGTACTTATAATCCTCTACTTTGGTGAAATGCAAATATAGCGCAATGCTGCATGCTTAAAAGTGGTGAATAGTGAGCAAATGTAGAAACATGTTCTTCTGGTATCCCTTCAGCGCCATCTGTGAGTTGGCATAAGACCCTAAGTCATGTTTCTTTCAAGACAAGTCTCATATCAATTATTTGAGATTTTCCCTTTAAATATTTAAGCTGAACAGTATGAAATTTTTTGGGGAATGCATCTTCTGCTCATTTACTTTGTATGGTAAAATGTATTTTTTTTGTGGTGGGGGGTGGGAAGGAGGTGGGGGGAGGGGGCTGGCTAGCTTTCTCTTTAACTACAAGCAACTTAGTTTAACACTTGCAGGCAATTATTCAGAAAACCAGTGACTATATCCATATGGGTGAGGAAACAAGTTTGAATTTCGCGCGAAAATGGAGAAGCACTTCCGTTGATATTATATTGCGATAGAGGGCTCTACTCATCTGATAGGATTTTGTAGCAAAAGCATGGCAACATGTTGTACTGCATGGTTCAAAAATCAATTCTAATAATAGATAAAACTATGAGAAAATATAAGTGTTTTTATTGTATTAAAAGAACATGTTGGGAAGGCTTCATTGGCATAAACAGTATTGATAAAAGCAGCGATAAAACCGCAATCAATAAACTATATAACTGTATCCTTAATCCTTAACTGTATATAAGGAATATTATATATTTTTTGTTTAAAAATAAATATATGTTCTGTGTATTTCAACCCTGTAAATGAAAAAGGGGAAATTGGTTATTTGGAGCTGGTTTGGGGGGGTTTGGCATGTTGTTCATTGCACATCAGAAATATGGGGAAATTTCAACTTCAAATAAATAAGGGGAGAAAACCGGATAACTTAAAACTGTTTTTTAAGAACTTCACATTTTTGAAAAGGGTTCTGAGAAAATTCAGAAATCTGTTCCTTATTGTTTTTCATCTTTAAAACCTGATTTGCCATAGATTTGCAAAGTTAAGGTGTGCATGTGCAGTGCAACTCACCTTGTTAATTGTTTAAGTGTGGGTTGCATCATTTTTTTGGGTCAACAAGACCAATAAACTCACCTTTTTATGATGATTTAATATTTGTAACACTGTGGGGGAGTAGGCCTATGGCCACTGAGGGGTAAGACCACGTGCCTCTTATCACTTCTGGTTGCATATGGTGGCGCTGTGGTGTGGGTGTCAAGTACTGGTTTACGCCCCGAAAGGATATCTCTCTACATCCGGTGCCTATAGTGTTTAACCAGGTGGGTGGCATGACGTCACATTAATGGGACCACTAGCTGGTAGCCGCCATCTTACCCAGGGCTACTGCCAATAATCGTAGCTTTTTTTATGTGTTATTATGATTTAAGTTATTTGTGAATTCCCTGTTATAAATATTAACTATCTTGATAAGAGAACCTGTTGTTTACTATATAATTGCGTGATACCGATTAAAAGCTATTGAGAAATGTATGAAAGATTGGGAAAAGTAGCGAAGCCCCCGTTTATAGTGTAGCTTCTTTTCGGATCGCTCTTTCAGCCTTCTAAGCCAATCAGATGCACGCATTTCCAAAGTACGTTAGTTTTTGAAAAATCGCGTTCCAGTAAGCATTGCCAGAAAGAAAAGCCTTTGGACGCAACTTTTAGGTAATAATTACAACAAAATAACTTACAATTAGGTCTCAGCTTATTTGGTATAGTGAAGAAATTAGATGGAATTTGATATTTAATTTTTAGCCATTGCAAAATACGAAAATGCAACACGATCGAGTGGCTGGCGTAGCGGCCATCTTACCCAGGGCAAATGTAGGCGGAGCCTAAACTTAGTGTTCCCATTTTTCATAGCGGCTGGTATAGCATCGGCATCTCCATATTCTCCTTCCTCCATGATACCACCATGGCAATTCAATCCAAAGCATAGCACTACTACTAAGCAAAACCCTCTGGTGATCAAATCAGTCCCTAACCCAACTTTTTGAGCACTCAAGTCTATGGATGCTGGCATAATTTCTCTGCCCTACTGTCCTAAAAAAAATTTCATTTCAAAATGGGGCTCAGTGCACGTGCATGTTCTAGTAAATCAAATGTAACTGGCATGTGCTCTGAGCCCCATTTCGGAACTAAATTTTCATGATGACTTAGCAGCTTTAAAGAGAGGGAGACCACAACATTTTAAAAGAAAATAAATTAAATACCTTGGAATTCGCATGAAGCAATGTTTATAGAGAATGTTTATATAGATAAAAATATAATGCTGAATTTAACAAATTCTAATAGAAATAATTACTCTAAATAATTATAAAAAGACTATTTTGGCGGAGCAGCTTAACAAAAAACGAGCGTGGCCCAAAATTTTTCAGGCCAAATAGCTGGTCCCTCACGATAGGCATGAAGTTTGGTACTAAATAGACACATTAATGCGGCTGCTATCTGACATCACAGAAGTGACTAGAACACAGCCGCAGGACAAGACAATGTAAGGACCAGTTTTTGCCGAGTTGGATATCCAACTCGGGCATTTTAAGTATTGAAGCAAGTTACCTATTTACTTGAAATTTTGTTTACATAATCGTCACTATAAATTGAACAGATTAAAGTAATAATACTACCATTTGAATCTTTGGTTAGTTTTGGATGATTTTTTAAAGTTAGGCACTCAAAAAAATTAAGAAAAATTCCCCATGTTAAATAGACTCTGCCCCAAACCAACTAACTCACGCAGCTTCTCAGAACATGCTCGAGATTTTGCGTGACAGTATTTGCATTGGCCCATTTGCTCATCATTCGTCACAAAAAGGGATGTAACCAAGCATTTTTAAACACGCCCATTGGGACTTATTTCCATTGAGTGGACAGTGATTGACAGTGATTAGGTACTAAACAACACAACATCCCCCACGGAACTACAGTACATGGCCCTTACGTACGGTTGCCTGCGCCAAAGAAACGGCGACCCAGCTAGCAAAGTAGTGCTTACCAGCTATGTCTCTTGTCCCCCAAAACATGGGGGCCGCCATAATGTTGTAGTCAAACAGTTCACTGGGAGATGTTGTTTTGGTTAGCGCCTGAAGTTTCTCATTATACTTTTTGCAACCCTTGTTTTGGAAGCGTTATTTCGCCTCATGTACTGGGAATTCTGGATAGGAATATTTGTATAAATTAAAAGGTTCCATAACTGATGATAGGTCATAAATTCACACTTACCTCAACCAGAAAATCATAAACAAACTTTAGTCCTGAAGAGGTTGGGACACTTCTCCAAATGGCCTGCCAGCCAGTTGGTTCAATATTTGCAATGACATAGGAGAGAACTGCTGATTCCACTTGACTACAACGCACACCTGATAAAATTTCCACTCCATAGAGATGCATGTAAGCTTCCAAGGACAAGTCTTCTTTCGAATATATACTTAAATCGAGATTTGCCATCACGTACGTATAATAATTAGCCTAATCTTATAAGCACCATAACAGATCACAGTGACACGTTTTCTAATATTCGTACCAGTACCCGTATTTTATTTTTGAATGTACAATGGGACCGAGACTAGGGGATATGACCAGTGATTCATGGATTATTAAGGAAATCGCGATTTGACAACACTGCCCCTGTGGTGGTGACGTCATCAGCTTCTAAATTGTAGTGGTCGATAAATTAATTATGCTCAATGGTTTAGTTTCAGTAAAAGATAAAATAGTTTTCTTGATGTTTTCGTGGCAACAGCGAAGCTAAGGTAACGCCCAATTACTAGGTTGTCTTGAAGCGTCTCGTATTTTTCCATAAAAATGGTACGTTTAAGTTGTATCGAAGGTGGGGGGTCTGAAATTCCAATGTTGGAACTTGGGAATGGAATCCAAATGCACTTTTGAGTTGAGTAGAAACATGGTTTGAAGTCAAATTTATTCTCTTGTCTCACCTTAAGAATGATAATTTCATAGTCTAATAACTTGCACATTCCTATGAGAATTAAAATAGCTGTCTAAATAATACAAGGCTTAACCATACAAGTAGGATCTATGTTGGTGGTGTAAATTTAGTTATCACTACCGTAAATCTTCTTCTTTTGCCTTCAGAGGTGGGCGTAATATGGAGATGGGCGTTTATTTGTAAATTCAAAGAATTCAGCTGGGCGTTTATTTAAAAAAGAATATCACATTAATTTTACCCTATTTTTAATTATAAAAATGCATTTTTATACAAGAACATCAAAAGAAACTTCAACTGTAAGCTCTAAGGGAAAGCTCCATTGGAAAATGGGCGAAATTTCGAAGTAGGAAATCATTTCGGGATGGGCGAAATATGGAGGATGGGCTAAATTTCGAAGATGGGCTAAATTTCGAAGATGGGCTATCTTTTCACACTTTTTGAAATTTTCCTGGGCTAAAACTCGGGATGGGCGTTATTTAGAAGATTTAAGGTAAATGAAAGTAATGTGTGCATAATTTGTGGATGAATATGCTTTGTATGTTGGGCTTAAACAATTCGATTTACAAGCAGGAATGCAGTAAGAATTGCATGGTATTTTTTAAATACAGTATTTTACTGTAATTTTACTTTTGTAAAATCTGATAATTTTTCTTCTTTATTCAACGTCATTGATTTCAATCGCGGTACAATACGATATAACCTATTAACTAAGGGCTCAAAAAGTGAACTCAATTTTGAATGCTTTCGAAATGAGCCAGAAAGTAGCATTTCAAATAGTCAAATCTCGAACTAATGGGGCAATTCTGCTATAATCAGCGTTATCATGCAGCCTATCAAATTATTATTATTAAGATTGGACAGAGAATATCACTTCAAATTTATCCTGCATAAAGTTTACTTTAAAAATAAAGCGACCAACCGAAAACCACGTAGCGTACTAAACATTTACTTTGAGGGTGGGTGAGGGAAACCCCGGACTGCTGACCAAGAAATAATGTTTTACAATAAACTGCAGTTTCTGATGTTAAAACTGCTGTAAAGCCAACGTAGGCCCAAAGTAAGCGGCTACACGGCTCGGCGGGCCTATCATGGCGAACCACGGGCCGTGTAACACTGGTAGCTCGCTATGGTGCATAGTTCGGTTCTGCCTGATGTTGGTAAATTTGCACAAATCAAAGGAACCGAGCCAGTGGGATCGTCCAGGGTTTTATGTAGGCTTGCTAGATCGTGGATTGTTTACAGTTTGGCGTAGCTTTTGCATCGCTTTACGTCTTTTCATTCGGTTTTTGCAACAAAAAAATCCTCAATAAATGACCCACAATGTAGTAGAGGCAATATTGTCTGCCTAGAACCCTTTGTTTATCGATCAATATTGACAAAGGTTCCACCATTTTTGGGCGAACCAGTTGCATCATTATCATAAATCCGTACTAATCACGTACAGTTTAGCCACCCCTGGTTCGTCGAAATACGAAATACGAACCTTCGCAAAATTTTTACGCATGGTTGAAAATACTTCAGATATTTAGAAAAATAATTATAAAAGATGTCAATATATATGAAAATAATAAATGAAATGATTTAGGTGGACATAACTTTTTACACATGCTGCCATTTAAACTATTTACAGGCGAAACTTGGGGTTTCCAAATTGCAAAAAATAGCGGTACTATTAAAAAATTATTTAGTTGCTAATTCCACTGGGAAAAATGTAATTTGTAGGCCTACTGGTAAAGCATGATTGCATAAGCTTGTACTTTATATTTCCAGATGCAGTTTATGCTTCTATTTAGCAGACAAGGCAAGTTGCGTTTGCAAAAATGGTACGTTGCACATCCAGATAAGCTAAAAAAGAAGATCACGAGAGAATTGATCACCACCGTGCTAGCTCGGAAGCCGAAAATGTGCAGTTTTCTAGAATGGAGAGATTTCAAAGTCGTATACAAAAGGTAAGTACCAGTACTGAAATTCGATTTCATAAAAATCTTGCAAAAATTTATATATTAATTTGATGTAGAACCCAAGTTAAAAAGTTTGTGATTTTCATGTGGTACAACATTTAACTAGGCCTATATACTCTTTGCCCAAAATCGCAGATTTGAATAAATCACTTATGTTGAGATTTTTCCATAATGTTAACATTACCAATTTTTTTTAAGTAGAAGAGTGACAATACCTTACTTGATCTGGTAGATCGACTGTACCCCAGTTGAAGCCTTTTTAATGATGTACACATACCGGTTTCTAGTTTTAGGCTTACCAAAATTTTGCCGAGATAGGGATCCCGAGCTAGCCTGAGTTTAATTGAATTCAATTCAAATCAGTACCCTACGATCAGCACAGCTTTTGTGGACTCAACATAAATTAAATTTTTGTCATGTTTAAAACAAAACTATTTTTGAAACCCAAAGGAATTGAATTCTAATGCATGCAAATTCAATCTATAAAACTTAAAAAAGGGTGAAAAACAACTTCACAGGTCATGATTTCGATCCCGAAAGGATTTTGGCAGTTCCGATCCTGATTCCGCAACTTCAGTCAGAATTTGTAAATTAAAAAATGAGGTCATCTGGAGGAAATGCATATTTGTTTTATAACTAAAAATAAGCTATTGGTATTCTTATATTAAACATATGAAAATGCGAGTATATGAAGTTTGTCGTAAAAGCCTGCTGATTTAACAGATTGTAAGTTAAAATAAGGTAAGGTAAAGTAAATTTCTGTTAAGCTACGAGCCATAAGCTCTTAACTGTGGCTTCCGGTGAAACCTGCTAAAGACTTTGTAAAACATTCTAAACGGAAGTGTAAATATTGCTGATCACCAGTTCTGATGTTTAGTTTTTATCAATTTTCAGATATGCGAGTCTATATTTCTGCTGTGCAATTGAACAAAGAGACAATGAACTACTCACACTGGAAATCATACATCGCTACGTGGAACTTTTGGATAAATATTTCGGCAGCGTGAGTTATCTACTTTATTAACCAATTTTTGTAGATATTTCTTTTATGTGAACACATTTCTTGAAACAATATATTCTCCTATGATTCAAACAACGTAAGTAATTAACTTATTACTTCAAGAGTGAGGATTTTATATTCATATATAAACCATCTTTCACTGGCATCGTTTTTTAGCTTACAATATACCGGTAGAATAGTGACCAGCGTGGATTGCAGTTCTAGTCTTCCGTCAAAGCAAGCATGAAAATTTTATCCAGACTGCTCGATTCTAAGTGTTATACAACACATCTGCAATAAAACCAGGGTAGATCCACCCCTTATTAAGAAATTTAAAATGTACTAGAAATACACTCGCTTTTTATACAAAAATGCTCGTTTCGCTCATAAAAAATTACTCTTGCTTAACCTATACAGGGTGAAAAAGATCAGATATTTCAGTGAAAACTCGGTGCAAAAGGACAAATAGATGAAGGACTTCTTGAACTGAAACAACGTATCAGGGTCTTTTATTCAATATTGGGAGTGCTAACTGCTGGACATACATGTACACAGGGCTGGATTAATAAAACCGGAGGCCTGGGGCCATTAAGGATTATGAGGCCCGACCTCCCCGTGCAGAGGCTGATTCAGGGGGATGCTGGGGATCGCGTCCCCAGGCCCCCTATCCCTCCTTTAAAAAATACTCTTGCCCGTAGGCAAAAATTAGAATGGTTTTTGTACATCATTCCAAAATTTTACTCAAAATGGCACCGCAGGCAATATTTTTTTCTTGCTCAAAAGTTCTCAAAAATGAGCTAAAAATCACCAAAAGTGCTAATTTTGCCATTTTTTCCTAGTATGATTTGACAATTTTGGGGGGCCGGGGTCTCTCATTCTTCCCTCTGCCCTACATATGAGGCTCCCTGGGCATATAAGACCCGGTGCCATGGTGCCTTTGGCATCATGGTTAATCAGGCAGTGTGATGTACACTCAATAACTTTGATGAACCCCTTCAAGGTCATGTGAATGCTAACTTTTTAAATATGTATCGTACAGGCCCGGACTGGCCTATGGGGCGAAGAGCCGATCGCCCCTGTGGCCAACTGGGTTGGAAGAGGGGGGGGGCAACTTTGCTTAATTAATCTTAACTGCATAATCTGCATTCATATATTGTAGAATCTACAAACTCACATTTACGCAAAAGCAAGGGGGGTCATTCTTTAATACTCAATATAGCTTTTGGAAAAAAAATGCTTTAACATTACTGTATTTTAGAAAAAAAAATTGCTAAAAATTTCTAAATTTAGGAAAAAAATTGCTAAAAATTTCTAAATTTAGGAAAATAATTGCTATAAATTTCGGTATTTTTGAAAAAGTTGTATATTTTGGGGAAATAATTCTATTATTATTACTAAAGGTTAGTATAAAATTACTATCATATGGTTTTACAATATTATTGGTAAAAAGAAAAAGGCCACATGAAGGGGGAAAATGTCCACCTTTTGTGAACACTTCCTCCTCCCCCCCCCTCCCTTTCGAAGCAGGTTGGATAAAATGGGGCCTCTGCAATTACTTGGAAATCTTCTCATGTTATAGCCAGCGCCACACACTGCAGCCCACCCTCCAAAAAATTCTGACTCATAGGCTAATAGATAACTGGCAAAATACAGTAGTCACTATTGCAAAATTTTAGCCCATTTTTGAGTGTTTTTGAGCAAAAAAGTCGCCTGCGGCGCCATTTTGTGTCAATTTATTCAATTATGAACAAAAACTTTCAAATTTGGACCTGCAGCAAAAAAAATGAAATTTTATTTTTGTGTCTGCTTCACTCCCATCCCGCCCTCCCTGCAAAAAGTTGAAATGACGTCACTGCTCCGGGGCCAAAACTGGTCCTAGCCCCTGGGGCCAACCATTAGCCAGTCCGGCCCTGGTATCATAGACTACAACTGTCTCACCTCAAGATGGGTAATTATTTATTTGTCATTTTGCACCGTGCTTCCTATAATATCTGATCGTTTGCACCCAGTACATGTAATAACGAAATGACAGGGAATCCGCGGGCATCTGCCACATCTAACGTTAAATTTGACTTCGACTTTCTTTTTGAGGTATGTGTTAACCTCGGTAAGCTGGGATTCCCCATCTCGGACTAGTTTACCAATCGAAACGATGACCTTAAATGGTAAAAAAAGAAGCCTAAAGAATTTCTGGTGTTTCAATATTATTACCAAATTACCAAAGGAATTACCAAAGGACCGCTAGTGTGACAGAGATGCTACATTCTCTAAATTGGGAATCTTTGCGCTCTCGAAGGGAAGATTTAAGCATGGGTTTGTTTGAAAGGTT
>JAQIXP010000897.1:0-21583 GCA_034700285.1 Proteroiulus fuscus
AAAAAAAATGCAAGAAAAAATCCCAAAGGTTACGGAGACGCACGTGCAAAATGGATAGATACACGTGCATCTCTCGCTTTATTATATAGTAGATTTTAAGCCTTATCAATTTTCAATTTATTTGTTTTTAAGTAGTATTTACCTCCAACTCTTTTTAAAGCATGTTTCATTATTTTTTTAGTT
This sequence comes from Proteroiulus fuscus, assembly GCA_034700285.1. Classification (NCBI taxonomy): domain Eukaryota; kingdom Metazoa; phylum Arthropoda; class Diplopoda; order Julida; family Blaniulidae; genus Proteroiulus; species Proteroiulus fuscus. The sequence goes on from JAQIXP010000897.1 coordinate 184, forward strand.
GTTTTCAAATATACCACGTTTCAGATATTTCTTTCATATTGTTTTCAGGAATAACAACAAAGAGAATATGTTAAACCTCTTTGGATATCAAAAAAAAATTGGAAACAAGTCTAAAAATTTTACATTTTTAAAATAAATCATACTTCATGTTCGTTAAATTCACGTCCTTAGAAGGGATAATAATTATTACTGCAAACGAACAAAAATAAATGTTACCATACATTTAAAAAGTAAAAATAATAATAAATAATCTTTATGATGAAAAGGTAGTGTAAAACTGAATTCTTACCAAGAAACATTATTTGCGCCACATTTGACCCAATATGCTTGTTCACTGAGCTTTATTTGTAATTTGCCTAAAATTAAAATTTTTTATTGTGCATTAGCCACCAAAATAAATTAGGAATTAATGCAACATAATAGTAACATGAACTGCTTTTATTATTTTTTAAAAAATAAAAATACAAACATTTGTTTTGAGTGAATTAACCATCTTCAATTTTAGTAAGTAGTATGATTAAAAAGCTGCTGAGGATATACCTTCTAAATACTGTTAAAATGGAATTAAAATCGATTAAATTCGATTATATGACGAGTATAGCTCACAAGAAACAGCGAACCCCAAAACTGATCCTTCACTACATCAAAAATAAGAATATCAAATGAAAAGTTAGAGAAACAATCATTAAGAGTATTTTAATTGTTAATTCATATGGTACTATTTCGTGACAAAAATGGCCCACATTTTAAAGCTATGTTAAGCATTTAGGTAGCTTATTTTCTAAAAAAAACAACAACCCATTTTGCATGATACGTTTGTATCAGCTATTGTTATTTTCTGAATAGCAACATCTTGCTTGTTGCAGTTTAACATTCATTCTAATTAAATCTAATTGGTTCTTAATATCAAGTTTCAATAATATACTTTTTAAAAAAATTGAAAAAAAATGTAGCAAATTATTGCCTGCCTTGCTCGCAACACCGTTTAAACATCATTTTTGATAAAACAATTCAAAATAGATGTTGGACAAAATCGTAAAATTATTTTCACAGATTGCAGCACCATTTTAAACTTCATGAGCAGTCTATAGAATGTAAGGATAGCACCATATAATTGCATTTGGAAGTTAATTATAGTGTTGAGTCAAATTAGGATTGTGTTCTAAGTCGAAATGTTCCTTGTCTGCCATTCAGAAAATAATGACAGCTGAATTTGAAATCAGATTTTGATACATTTAAGCCTTCGTCAAACGACAATTCCCACAACTATTAGGTATAGTTTTGTTAATAGAAGAGAGCTTTTACCAGTACCAGAGTGCATCCTAATTCACCATGGCCCCACAAGAGTATTAAACGAATAATAATAAAATATTAAAAATTTATCATATAAAAATACCATCGATAACAAACACTTAAAAAAAAATCATATTGTAGTTCTATTTTAAAACCTGAGAAAATTCAGATCTTTTTAGATCATATTTTAACTGAAACGCCTTACAGTTAGTTACCGGTACTTACCACTTTCATGTTAGGTTGCTCAGGCTTTGTTCAATAATACTTTGGATATTCCGATGCAAGTTACCGTCTCGTTTTCTACGATGCACAAAATTCACTTTGGTCGTATCTTTTCATACAAGAATTTTTGTCCTTTGTCGACTAAGGTTCCATCCTTGAGAATGACACTTCGTTTCTTCATAAAATGAAATTGTGCCAATGCGAATTCATAGAATTCATGCTCCATTTTCCAAATGGCGGAAGCCTGGATCTTGGATGTGGTTTTGGGTAAAGGGTCCTTCTTCGTAGCCGTTCTGCGCAAATGTGATTTCTTTCCTGTTCACAAAAAATAACCGGAAACGCAATTGGATATGCAATTTATTTTCTACGGCTCCCCTTCTTTTAAATTTACGCAAAATAGTAAGTAACAGCTTACCTGATAAGTATAGCTGAGTTGCTCCTTTAAAAAATCTTGGAAGCGCAACTTCCAACATAACGATAAAATCGTGCAATTCCTCAGTGACACCGACAAGCAAGTATTTATTTACAAGATTGAATTTTGCCTGTTCTAGTGCCCAAGCATTGCCTGGAATCCTAAATAAAATGAATGGCTGAGCACAAAGCAGAAACTCCGGTAATAACTTTCACACGATTTACAAACGTACCAACAATCCGAAGCGTGTCCACAAAAGAAAGGGATTTGCAACCACATATTTTCTGGGGCACAATCGGCTTCATCCTTCTCCACGCATTCATCAAATGTCTTAAGTAAAAAATGCTTTTCAATCATCTGTAATTCAGGCTATAATATATTTATAAAGTACTCACCATTTTATCACCAGTCTTCTTACGTACGACATGAGGTCTGTAATCGTCCCCATATCTCAAAAAATAGTAATAGGAAACCAGCCTGTCCAGCGGTTTACGAAGTACGTTGATATAAACTGGCCTCGTTTTGACCCCGAACCTCCCAAAATCCACGTAGGCAAAATGCCCATGATAAATTGCAGGTTTCATTTCCATCCAAGTAGTTACGTTATAAGCAAATCGCGCCTGCAATGTAATAAATGATCATTAAGAAATGCTACATTAACAGATTAATGGCTTCTCCAACCAAATTTAATCTTATAGTTGTCAATTTAGACTGTTATATAACTTATACCATAGGTCATGGATCTCAATGGATCTCAATTAAGGGGTTATAATTACTCCAGAACGCTGGCATTACTTTACACTGAGGGAAGGAGGATGGAGGACGAATGCACTACTGGGTCAAATTTTCAATTCACAGTGAATTAACTGCTAAGCATTAGCCAACAGGGGCGGATACAGGATTTTGCTAAGGAATGGGTGATGATGATGAGGGCTGGGGGGGGGGGGGGGAAAGGCAATCACACGTTACAGCATTAGGTAGGGCAATTTTCTCTGGATACCGGGCGGCCATTTTTGCTGGCCAAGGGAAGGGGAAAATTGCCCCCCTCCCCCCATATCCGCCCTTGTTAGCCAACATGCTTAACATCACCTGAGTGCAGTTGAAACTGTTTGTTTACACATTTGGAGATAGGATGACGTGGCAGGGAGGGGGAGAAGAAAAGACAGGAAATGCAGTTACGGCTGACTTTCAGCGGTACCTGGGAAACCACAAAAACCATGATCAAAGCAGCCGATCTTGAGAGCTGAAACCAGGTCTCCTGATTGTGAGGCAGGAGTATTAACCGGTCACTCAATCACCAATGCTCGGTACTTTGAATTTTCAATAAAATCATGTAACGCTATCTTTGAACGAGCCCTAAATTAAATCACGGGATTCCATTTTATTGAGCGGTGTATTGGAGCTTTGCTCACATTGTTCATTCACCGCTCAATAAAAAATAAGCTGTTATGACGTGTGTTTACCTGGTCCGCTAATGACATGATATGATTGTTTCTTGAAATATTGACGTGTAAAACATGATATTTGTTAATTTCGCAAAGGTCGTAGGCAGTTCCCATTAAAGTAGTGCTGGCCGTTTTAGGCAGGCGGTTGTAAATAACTATCAAATCATCTGTTATGGTAAAATCCAAAGGCGTGAGACCTGCTGGAGAGGGACCAAAGTCCCGAGAAGATGCATCTAGTGACAAGGGATAGCGAAAGCCGTTAAAATCGGCCAATCTTATTCTTGATAAATATTCCTCTGTAATCAGATGAAACACAGGATAATCAACCACTGCCCTTACTGACAGGTTTCTGACAGCCGGGCTAAATTCTTGTATTGTTTTACTTACCTAAACGTCGCTGTACCTTATCAAGAGCATCAATTTCAGTTTCCAAACGTGAATAGACAAGAAATAACATGCCGGCACCAAGAATTGCCAATAACAAATACCAACATTTGAATCCGCCACGAATCCCAAACGTTAAAGCCATGGCATGATTGCTTAAAACTCAAAAAGAATGTTCATAGTATACCGTAAACCTCATTTCAGCACTGGTCACACTCATAGTATTGTACGTGGGCGATTTGAAATTGATACTTCACGCAATACATTATTTTTTTAGGGCATGATAATCTGACAAGTTACTTTACTTGCTATGCTTTCGTCTTTTTGCACAGAATGGAATGGTGTCATTCCACGGTGTGTCAGTCACTTTTAAGCCTTTTAACAGGAATGCAGATGGCAGCACTATCCACTCAATAGTATCAAGGAGGCATCCTCAAAAAAAGGAATTATTACCTCCTTGATCTTTTTAAATAAAAACTATTAAACTGAAAAAAAAACAAGTGGGGAGAGTTATAGCTGACATTCTGTCGAGGGGAGGGGAGGGTTTGCATTTGGTGAATTAAAGTTTGCATATACCAAATTTGACATTCCAATGAAAAAATATTACAATGAAATTATTTATCTTAAACTTAAACTGCAGTTTTTCTGGGTACTTATGAAACAATGCCTTGCATAATTTCTGCAATTTTTCTGTAAAAAACGTGCAAGTTTTTTTTTCTACAGAAAAATGGAGAAAAACTGCATGTTTTATACTGTTTTTCTGTCACTTTTCTACATTTTTTTTTTACATTCTAGCGAACAGAAAAACTGCAAAAAGAATGCAGAAAAATAACTAAAATACTGTATAAAAAATGCGGTTTTTCTGCATTTTTCTGTATAAAAACAAACTTGCACGTTTTTTACCGAAAAATTGCAGAAATTTTGCAAGGCTTTGTTTTATAAGTACTCATGCAGAAAAACTGCTGTTTAAGACAGCAGTTTTTTTTCGAAGAAACTGCAGTTTAATTGAAGTCTTTTTTTTCATTGGGCTACAGTACCATAAATGACCAAATAAAATAGTAGTCTGGACTTCAGTTACTAGTAGCCCAGGCTCAAATAATAGCCAGGGCTTCCCAGTAAAACTACCGGTAACTAATAATAGCAGGTGTTCAGATAGTAGACCAGGCTACTATTTGGTCATTTACGGTAAATTATATATTTTCCAAAATTGGGCTCAATGCAACCATATTCCAAGAATTAGCTAAACCAAATGCAATATAAGCATTGAGTTCCAGTGTGGATCAAAAATTTCGTCAGATCATCGGATGTACGCATATTAAAAGATTACAAAAAATCATGTATTGAGATATCCATGCAATCTATTATTACTAGTAAATTAATTACTACTAATAGTATTTAATCGTGCAGGTCGAGAGATCTGACGGTAAACCGTTGATTGACTAATAGTATTTTCATTATTTTGTAATTTATGGCATTAAACAAGGCAGCTACCGATGCAGAAGTTTACTCACAAAATTAATGTATTTTATATAAAAGCTGCATGACCATAAATTTACTATGGAACAACGCGTATAATCCTTGCATTTATTTATTGTATGCAAACAGCATAAATACCGGTAGTGAATATAAACAAAATTTAACAAATTATCAAGCTAACACGTGGAATATTCCTAATTATAAACCCACTTTTAAGAAAAAGAACATAAAATATGAACTATTGGAGAAAAATGGCTGCAGTTAAGACAAGTTTAAAGTTTAAATTTAACAAGTAAGAGGAAAAGAAACCTTGTAATTCCATAAGAAAACATCATAATTACGAAGAAAGTTTCGTCAATAATCCAGACACGAACTCATCTGGATTGGGTACATCTTCAAGCAAACCTAGTAATTATGGCAAAAATAAATTAAATAAATAAACGTCATGAACCAAATACCTTAAAATCCTAATTGAAATCCTAATAAAGTTAGCTTACCAACAACGTCGCAGAACTCTGCTAAAGACTGGCAGGGTAGCAGTTCCTCTTGGTAAAAGGACAAAAGCTTATCGCAACCTTCTGATATCTGCTGGTCGTTATTTCGAATGTACTCGGCCAAACTACTCGGCCAATCCGAATCTGCCGCCACTGCCACTTTCTAATAAATACATCAAAAATTGTGTAAAAAACCTAAAAAGTACACGTGACACGCTTGCAGCATTGGTACAGAAAACGACAAAAAGTATCACTGACCTTGAAGAGATAGGAATACAACCCATTGACCATACCAAAGAAAATCAAAACCGGCTTATACACGACATATTCTTTCACTTCCTTGTCAGAAATTCTGAATAAAATACAGGAAAATCAATAAATAAAGTATAGATATTAAGGATATTCGAGACTAGCTCTCTGGTGCTTAAAAAGTCACTTGGATATGGTACAATAACATCGAACTACGACTGCCGAAAAATCAATATTAAATGGTAAAGAAACTTGCTTTGTGGTTCCTTGAGGAGCAACGTGTCTTGCATGGGCCAAAACCAAAAGTCGCTTCAAGTGTTCGAGGCGCTTCTCTTGCCATTTCGAATACGATCGGATACAGAGGAACAACGCTGTTGCGTACAAAGGCCCATCCGCCTGAAAACATAAGTTAGTAACCGATAAAATATTAAAATCTTAAAGCTACTGTCAGATGATTAAGTTGTATGCACTCACCTCAAAGCTATTCTCGATCCACTTCTCCGGAGCCAATTCGAGAAATGTTGTTGCATTTTTATCCTCTTTTGCTGCCGATCTAGTTCTGCACGTATATAAGAATAAAATATTTCTTTTTCACGTAAAAGTAAAACAAAACATTGGCGAACAAGTAGAAAATGTCCAGTCCAACACTCACGTATTGATTACATAAAGCGCCATGTGAATCAAATATGGAATCAGGTGTAGATTACTTTGTGGTCCTCCTCCTCCACTGTCTTCGCTGAAAGATTTTTCATTCGCAAATCTCATCAGCAGCAATTTCAGGTCGTGGAAGGTGGATGGGTAACCGATGTCACGATGACCAGTGCACTCTTGCAAATACGTGTTATGTCTAACGGTAGAAAAATGTCATTTAAACTGGGGGGAAAACACAACCGTGTTCAATGTTAAGCAACCAATGAACAACGAACAGTTCATGTTTGTGCAAAGTATTATCATGATCAGCTTCAGAATATACAACTATTTTTAACAAATTTAAGAACCTAAATTCGTTGCCTTAAACATGGGGGAAAAATCATAAGCCACTCATTTGAGATGTGTCGTCCCCAAAACAACGGCTGAAAATTTGCCTCACCATTATACCAATTAATTCTAAGAAGGTTTCTCGGCAGTAGATCTCAATTTGTAAACATCAACCTCGTTATAAAACATATTTGGGGCATCTCAAACTGGAGATCCTGAGTACAATTCTCATGGTTAGTTGCTTATTTTTTCTTTGGCATTTCCTTTGACTATGGATTTTTATTCTCCCTCCTAGCAAATGTTGGGACAGAACCGCTAAGTCTCCACAAGAACAAAACCTAACCAGAAGCATAATTATTTGGTGGGGGGGGGAAGGAGTGGTTAAAGGAATAAGCCTCTCTTCTCCCACCCCCCCCCCTTCCAAGAACTTGGCATTTCAATACCAAAATGGTAGTTTCTAGTATTTTAATTTGAAACTCACTATATAACACCTCCAACTCCTCATGCAAGAGAATTGGTAATTAATATAAGCTTATAATTTTTGAGCCCCCGCTCCTCTCGCAATATGGGTTTGGGGGATAAGAAAAAAAAAGCTGCACTTCTGTGTGACGTCCTTTATGGATGACTGCTAACCTTCAAAAGTACACCTACCTTGCTAGACAGCTGGCGAAGGCAGATTCTGGTACTTGCGGTCCCCACAAAGGTAGCAAACCATTGCAACGTGTATTGGCATTTTGCAAAGCAGCACTTTCCCATTCATCTCTGCCACGGGCAAGTCTGTGAATTATTCAAATTAATAAGTTTATGAATCATATATTCGTTAAATATCTCCATTTTCTATGACGCGTTTTACAATTCTCAGCAGTTTATTGTTTAAAAAAATCTGAACGCTAAAATAGGTGACTACACAACACTCTTCAGGCATTATTCTAGCTAGCCATGGATTAACATATTATTTAAAAATGGAAAAAAACCCAATAAGTTTAAGTGTTGGTACACCAACTTTGCTTAAGTGTTTCAAAGGTACTATGTGCTAAAACATGGGTGCCATGTGATATAACTTGTAAGTTTCAACAACATCCTATTGTTATTGTCAGGACCAGAATGAACCCTGGGAACCTTTCAAAATGAGCACATGCTTTTTAACTACTAACAGAATCGGTATACTGACACCACAGCCTACTAAGATTTTTTTTTATTTTATGCATAATAAAATATATTTATTTATAAAATAAAAAAAAATCTTAGTAGGCTATGCTGACACTTAATTGCTTTATTTCAGGCATTTATCTTATTGAATTTTAGAAAAAAAATACTGGACATTTTTATGTTTAAAATGTTATTAAAATCTTTTGCTCTTGAAATATTTTGAAAATATTATAAGAATTTAATACTCAATTCAACATCATTCCTTTACATTCTTAGCTACCAGTATTGGAAAATCCTCTGACATTCAAAATGTTCAATATTCATAAGAAATCATATTTTCCAGCAAAAATAAATATTAAATAAAATATCCTACCTCACAGCTGATGCATGGCAGTCAATATGGGTGACCTATAACCATACAATTTAAAAAAAAAATAAATTTGTAAATCCCATTGCAAATATTAAAAACAATTAATTATCCCTTACATTAAAATGAGTAACTGTCGAGTATGCAGGAGTTTTCCGGGGTTTGTTTTCAAATTCGTCGGCATTGCAACGTTTGGTGTAAGTGTAGATTCCCAATACCTTAGTAGGCTGGAAACGGTATCCTTCACGGCATATTACGCACACGAGTCCGGATTCCTCACCAAGTTCTTCCATTTGCTGTAAAATGGGGCTTTTTGCAGTAACCTGAAATGAGCAAGTTAAAACAGGGTTTAAATACCGAATGAACCTTTAAGAGCACGACCTCTTATGTTTATTTTTTATTTATTTATTTTTTAAATAAAACCTTCATAAATAAAAATGATTTTTCACATCTTATATTATATTATATCCTAATTTTCCTAAAGCAAGCTACCTGTCCTTTTTCATTGGTACTCATTCCCAGGCCTGCCAACTGCTTCTCCCTCATGGCCATTGCCAGACGTTTCTTCTCAGCACGAGTTAGCTTCCGAACGTCTTCAATTTTCTGGGCAACGTTTGCATTTCCTCGCAATGCTTCCATCAAATTTTCTGCTAACGAGCCCACGTGTTCGTCGCTTGACACTTGTTCCAGGCGATGTATAATTGGGATACTGTCAGCACTAACTAAGACCTAATACAAAGCAAAAGTAGTTTTAGATAGTATTCACTTAAAAAGTTACAATTGAAAGAATTTTTTAAAATGTATTCTTTGGAATTATTATGAACGATTATAAGCAAAACCCCACACCATTTGCCAAATAATTTAAGTGAGCAATGTCTCTCATTTTAAAAACGCTCTGCTAATTTTATACAGTTTGTTAAAAGGTTCAACGTAGTTAACAGTTATGCAAAAAAAAATTAATTTAGAATAATACTAACTTGCGTGGCTTCGTGCCCGTGAGAAAGACCAGTTAGCAACCGCAAGATATACTTCAGGGATGGCTTGGATATGAACTCTTTGAGTTCATCTGAATCCAGCAACAGTGCTGATCTGATAGGTGGTGCATGTTTTTGGATATAATCCAATGCATTGCGGACTATTCCAGCCTCTATTATCATAGTTTTCAACTGATCGCCGAGAGCATTCTGTTCAATGGTGTTTGCCATTCGACAGAGACACTCCATCTATAATTTTTAAAAAATGGGAGAAATTACAAGTTGTAAATGACATTTGAAATTAAAACAAAATATAGAAATTAATTATAACCTTGATATCATCATTGGAGGTGTGTTCATCATCAAAGTGATTAAAGTTGGAACATGGCTTAAAATAATTGACTAAAAGTGTGAGTTTTGGTGGACTAGCAAATGCCAAAAATGGTAAAACTCGCATGAGACACTGTAGAATAGGAGACGAATTGTGAACAGCGGGCGAGCTCATTTTCTCCAGCAAGAATTGAATATCGGATTCATCGCCACATGTTTCCGTGAATACTGTGTACTTGGCCACATTCAAAGAACTAGCTTCCAATAAAATGGTTTCCATGATCTGAAATTAAAACATTTAAGAATAAGTTCATGACAATATAATTTTCTACAACTTCGTAACTAAGCACCCAAGTTATTTTAAAATAAGCTCTTATAAATGGTTAAATAGTAGATAATATGGATGTAATTAAATGCTCGCTAGTCATTAATTAGGGTAAATCCGGTGTTTGAAGGCAGTTAGTTCAGTGGAAAAATAATCAAATATTTTTGCTGAAATCTTTTTCATGAAAATAAACATTTTCTTAACAGACATTAGCATAAAGTATATATTCGCAATTGTCTAACCTGCAGCAATTGCTCTGTAATCGTGGGTCCACCTGGCTGGCCCTGCAGTTGTTCACTGTCTGCATTTAGAGCTAGTCGCAGCACATGTAGCATAGTGCTCAAACTTTTCATTTCTGGCTGAGCAAGGGCCTGGCGATTGCTTTTCACTTTTGTGCAAAAATTAAACAGTTTAAGAAGCACGGTTAACAGTGAGCGGCCACGGCTCACGTCATTTAAGGAACCCAATCTACATTTAAAAAAAAAACAAATTGAAATTCAGCACGAAATCAAAAATAAGAAAATAACTGGTCGAGAATGCCATATTAAAAATCCAACCTTTCGAGCATGGCAGCAAGGCCACCACATTGAGACATCCAATTGGCCATTTTGTATACCTCTTCGTTGTCAACTTCCTCATTACTTCTAGCATCCAATGATTCGATGAATTCTTCCGTTGCATCACCAAGTAGCCCTCGCATGCGGTAAACGACGCGCATGGCCTCTCCTTCGGCATTTTCAGTCAACCACACTTTCTTGTACACCTGCAAAAGTAAAGTAAATCAAGTACAACATTAAAAACCACTTGCGGATCTAGGTTTTTTGAACAGGGGGTACTGCAGGCCAGTGAGCGCCCAATTATCCCAGCCAGGGTCATCCTACCAATTTCACGTTTTGGCGCCCCCCAAGTGATTGAACAGGGGGTACAGTTGTACCCCCTGTACCCCCGCTGGAGCCGCCAGTGTTATAAACCTTAAACTCTATGCCCTAGACGCTCGACAATTGTGTTACTAGAAAATTATCCATATTTCTAAATTTAAAATTTCACCTGACAGATTCTAAAGACATTAAAATGCATACCTCTTTTACTGGTAAATCCAGACTTATTATCTTATTGTTCACCAGCAATTCCATTCCATTGTCGTCTTCCAGCAGAGCGACTAACTCACAATCCTGACATATTTTGTTTTTAATATCACGCATTAGGGGTCCGACGCCAGGTTCGTTGGAACTGTAGGGATTACCCAGCATTCGACCTTGCAAGAAATCCTCCTGCTGAGGATCTTTGTCCAGCGTCACAAAATATTCACCCATATCATTTTCTTCCTACAATACCGTACCATAATAAAGTAATATAATTGTGAAAACCCTCTGCATAACATATCAAAAAATATTATAAAATGAGAACAATTAAGAATAATAAGTTAACTTACAGGGTAAATTATTGAACAAAGTCTTTCAAAAATGAACACCGGCGTTCGGTAGTCATCTAAAGGATATTTCTTGACTGTCTCTACACAAACCGACATAAAAGCTTGGGTTTCCGCTTCATTGCCTTTAAAATAATAATTTTAGTTAAATTCATTTTATTACTGTACAACTTTCAACTCATTTGCAACATTGCGATTTAGTGACAATACACACACACATTAACCAATAAATTCAAATCAAAACTAACCCGTGGTCATTTCCTCAAGAAGTTCCAAAAGTTTCTCTTGTGTTTCATCTACCATTTTCGTGCGCTGAATGACCAATTTGCGCAGGCTAAGATAACCATTCAGAACGGTTCCAACTAAACGGCTTTTATAATGCCTGCGTATGTTATCTTGCTCGATGAAAGACGACAGCAACTCGGTTAACATTTTCAAAGCATATCCTTAAATCAAGAAATTTTTTGGTTAAACTTCTAAGAAATATGTATCGTTATAATTTCACCAAATCCTGACTATCACCTTCACAAAGATCAGTCTTAAGAGTAGTTTCCTCTAGCCAAGTTAGATGAGATATTTCCTTGGTAATTAAATTTCCGATGTGAGGGAGAACGCCACGGACAGCCAGATAGGACTTCCACTGAGCCGTTTTGATCAGATTTTGGTAAAGGGAAAGAAATTCCGCAGCACTTTCACCCGATTTTCCCAAATCGTCAAGAAATGTGGTCAACAAATCTAAAATCTGGAAGAAATGAATGACCATATATAAATGGGCACAGATATATTTAATACTTGATACTTTATGTCAATGCTTTTCCATACCCATCTCGATTTTCATTAGGATTTTAATTTCTAATTACTCTACTTAGAAATTAAATATAAGAATTTGTTTATTCTTATCTCACAAGTGGAGGGGGCCTTCTTGAATTGCGTTTTATTAACTCATTGGCAATACTGATGGAACAATTCATTTTACCAATTAAATTGTAATAATGATCGGCTATCACCAATTTTTTCTTAACTTATGACTGACTAAGATTGCCTCTATACTCGAAAACAGTAGGCCAAACATATAAGTTAGGATCATATTTTAATTACGAGCATTACTATCACCCAAAACTTTTATCAAATGTAATATTAATCAAGAAATTTTTGACAATATTTGAAAAAATGCCTTCAGATTTTCAAATTTTTGCAAAATTTTCTATATTTCAGGCAATTTCCCAAATCTCAACTTTCTTTATAAATGAAAATCCTAGTTGAAATGTTTGAATTAAAAAGCCATACCTCTTTTTTTCTCGTAGGAATTGCGCACAGAGATTCAACCATGTTACATGCTTCTTGACGAGCTGAATGAGATGGTGGATTAAACAGCACGTGTCTCAACCATTCAGAATCTACCAGCTTAACTGGCAAGACATCTTTACGGGCTTTGTGCCTCCATCTATTTCCATATTTTGCCATCAGCATGTTTTCCCTCGAATCCTCCTTTTTAGGCTTCTTTTTTGCACTACTTTCAGATGAGGATTGCACATTTGGTGGAACTCTGCTTTTCCAACGACTAAACGAATGATGAGAATCACCTGCCAACCATTTGTGCAAATCGATTCGAACATCGGTACCTGAATACGGGGCAAAATTTAATATCAACCGAGTAAAACTAAACATTTCTCCCATAAGTTCAGCATCAATATTACATTACCTTCCACTTTTATGGTAGTCATAGATTCAATAGTTTTCTCTTTATTTTTCTTGCTGATAGGAGGTGCTGGCTTGATTAAGGACTGCAAAATGCACAAGCATGGTAGAGTGATAGATTCCATTACTACGGGACTCTTGGAGTTGACGCCAAGAAGGAACAAATTCATCACACATCTATTATAAAAAAATATAAATGATATTTTTAAGATAAATGAATCTAACATTTTCTATGAGAATTTTTCAACAGAACATTTTCAAGAGAAAAAAATATGGAAACCTCAATCGCTGCTCCCAACAACTATCGTAACGTTGAACTGAAGCTGCCAATAAGGCCATTTCGTGATGTACGGAAGCGGCAAAATCAGAACTATTCATCTGACTACGATGTGCAAGGCTAATCTTTCCAATAATTATTGCATTCAACTCATCCGTACCCTTTGGATTGTCGCGCGTCAAAAGGCAAAGTAGTTGACGAACTTCATTACACACCTAAAAAGAGATCTGCTTTAAATCGGGATTCCATCGTACTACATGGCTCATCAATAAGCCAGTTTGGAATTTAGTTGATAAAGTAGGCATTGCACCATGAGTTAAGTATATGCTGAATCTAATAAAGCAGAAAATTATACTAATTTTACCTGAACAGAGCCATGGCGCAGATTATAATCCACTAATTCTCTAATTAGGCCTTGACCACACTGAACCAGTCTTGTGTGTTCATCAGTAGCCAAAGCTCTTAAAAGTGTAATGCAGTGTTCAGTGGCAGCACTCGCACAGCCATAGCATCTAAAACGAGATATAAAACCTTTCAAAAATCAGCATTATGCAGAAATTCCAAACCATTTTTCAACAATTCCTGATTACTGTTTTCATATATCGCTGCTCTACAGTCAGTGTTCTAACTGCAACTAGAAAACTTTGGCTGAAGAGCAGCAACACACTGTATTATGCTTATTTTTTATGGAACTTGCAATAGACATGTAAGCTATTCTATACAATTGTTATACTCTCAATTCGTCCTAAAAGTTTCCTGTTTGTACTTAAAAGCATTTATTACCTATGAAAACAATTATTTATTATGAATTTTATTATTAAATTCAATACGTTTTTTCAGTAATATTATTCAAAAAATACTAGCCTAATTGTTTTATTACTTTTATTACTGAAAAGACGTATTGAATTTAATAATAAAATTCATAATAAATAATTTTTGTATATTTTTGTTTACTTATATCATGGAATTTAAACGACTAAGTAAATTGTCTTCAAACTTTCTGGATTGTTTTAACAGTAACTATTCAATATTTGAGTAAAAATTGCCAAAGCCTAAACTGAATAACTAAAAAAAATGGTGGATTGTTTGTCTTCCCATTCAAAATTTTCAGTAAATGTCTGCTTTCAATTGTTCCACTTTCGTTTCATCATTTAAGCTCTCTGTATATGGTTTCCTTATCTTATTCAAGTCACTTAGTTTGAAGTTTTCAAACATAAGTTTCAATGGTAATAGCCTACACTTGAACAGTTATTTTATTCATAAATTGCTATAAGCTTTTCAGCAAAGGGCAGGGCAAGCAGGGTGAATTCCACTATGCATTTTTAATCCTTGCTGAATCTTGTGAATCTAGCTTTCAGGTGAATTCCAAACAGATGGGGTGAATCTCAAGTGAATTTGTGTTAATACTAATTAAATATTGAAAATCCCAAAAGAAGTTTGGTTAATATTTGAGAACCTGGCAAATCTAGCTTATTTTTAAGGATTCAGATGGCTTAGGAGGTTGTCCAATTCCTTCATTTGCAGGCTGTTCTTAACAAATTTATATTCCCCAAGCTGTAAAATATGAAACGCCTACCTTCCAGATGATAAATTCTGCGTTTCTCCAGTGCTGGTTGGACCAGAAAGAGACCTTAACAGCGACTCTCGGCTGACTGGTGTGGTGGGTCCAGCTGTGCGAATTCCAGAATCTCGTTGCTGGCGATCATACTCCACTAGTTCTTTGCGCGTGGCTAATACTTTCTGAATGATTTTGCCAAGGTCTTCAAAGGAAGATTTGCAGTCTCCACAATATCGTTGTGCTAACTGTTGAATCGCTTTGTTCACTCCCACCGTAACTGCACCAGCTGCTGCAACATTAGCACTTGCAGTAGTCACTGTACCAACGGAAACACCACCGTCCTCTCCAGGTATTTCAAAGCTGTGCTCATTAATTCTTGCCAGTAATACCTTTAATAAAATAAAATGTATATTTCATAAAATAATACAGCAAGGTAATAATACGACAAGGGAAACTTAAAGGGAGACTTAAAATTGCGTACTAAAACAGTTTCTGAGCAAAGAACTTACCTCGAGCACAGGTTTATTCGCAACTAATTGACGATAAACCCGATCAGCTTTCTCTAGTAGTGTATTAATGGTGGTAACTGCTTTTTTACGATCCTCTTCATTTTCTATCGGATCCACGGCACAACAAGGCTTGGCAGTGAGCGTGTAGTCAAACTTTGAATACTTGCAAAAACCACACGTGTTGCACAAGAAGGGGTCTTTTTCGTCATAATTAATGGCTCTGTAAGTCCAAAAACATTTTTAGATGCCACTAATTAAAAAAGACGAATAAAACACTAAAAAACTAAATTATTAAACCCACCTGCATTTGTGACACTGAAAGACATTCTCGCCACAGTTCGCACACACTCCAGGATTGGCCGGTACTGATGCACTGCAACGAGGGCATTGAAGGGTTTCCGATGAAGCCTGCACGTTTTCGTAAAACTCGGCATACTCAATCATGAGATTGCAAGCCACGATGGGGAGCGGGAACTCCACCTTCAGCTCCGTTTGACCAGCGGCCAGAGTGCACCGCTTCGCCTTGTGCCACATGGCCGGCTTATTTTTCAATTCGACAACTGCCTGCACAGAGCGATTATTATAATGGAAGCATATGGTACGGACCATTTTCGAACGCTTCAAATCGCCCACACGCAAGACGATTTTTGAAATGACGTGGCTTCCGATCAATTTTACAATCTGAGTGGTGGTAGTGAAGCAAGAGTCCATTTTTAGTGCCGAAAGCTTGACATTTGCCATGGGCACTTCGGGGTCGTTGCAGACGAGACATGGCTCCGATTCCAAATAGTAACCGTCAAATTCTACCAAAGCCTGGAAAGCTGTATAGAGGGCCGCATTGGGATGATAAGCAAGAATACGATTCTGCTCTTGCAATAGGGTGCAAGCCCTATCTACATATTGTTGAGCTTTGCGCTCATTAGGTGTAATACGGACGGCAAAATATCCAAGTAGATCCACGAATTGGGCTGCTTTTCGAACATAAGATGGAAGCTGCGGCCAAAGTTTCCACATTAAATCAAGCAAGGCCTCCTGCTGCACTGACGTGGAATGAGTAAACAGGCTTAGTACCAGCGAATGGGCTTGCCAACGCACGGCACTCTGGTTGGATTCCAACAGAAATGCCTTTATAAAGCAGCTTAGGATATTGCGATCGACAGACTTATTCACCTAGGAAATTGAAAAGAATTTGAGTACTATTAGTATTTGCCCCTAAGCAATATGATGAGATGAGGGGGAGGCTATTAAAAAAAAACTTTTTTGTAGTGAGTAGGGGGCCAAGGGGTTTAGCCCAGTAGCAAGGGTCAATCCTAGGGAAACCCATCATAATTCAAACATTTTCCACACTAAATATTGTGCATATTATAAAAGGAAGCATACAACCAGTAAATTGATGTTGGCAATGAGCTCATATGCAGTTAGCACAGCTGACAAGATGAGCCGAAATAAAATAGATTAGAGTTAAAAAAGTGTGGGTCTACCTGCTGCACGAGGACTGCACAAGGGATCCGAGTTGTGTCGATTACGGCTACCGATTCAACATTTGCAGCGCTTTCGTCCTTTGGGTGAGATTTCTCCTGCTCCTTTTGCTGTTTGTTGCTGTTACTCTGCTGTTGGGTGGTCTTTGATGTGCTTGCTCCAACGGATTGCGATGTGGTGCTAGTGCTAAGAGCACATTGCAGCAATTGCAGAATAATAGGCGAAACACCCTCATCCAGAAGGAAGCTTACTTGAAACAAGAATGGAAGTATGCTCTTATCCTTTTCGCAAAAGTGTTGCCAATTTAGAGTACGTGAGGTTGCAATTTCGACGCAGCTCTTGACGTGTTCAATTAACGTTATGAGAGTATCGTATGGCAAAGTTATGGCATTGTTTCTATCCCCCGAATTGGTTTGTGAGACGGTTTGGAGAACATTGCTGCTAGCATTCTGAAAGGTGTAACCTCCCTGAGCACACAAATCCTAAATGTAAAAATAATTTCAGCAATTTATCACATATGGCAAAAAAAAAACATCATTAAACATTGTATGTATAAATTTAGCATTATTGCTAGTCTACAGATTAATCAAGGCTATCTAGTTTGTTATTGAAATACTAAATATTAAAACCATCACTCACTTTTGCCTCCTTCAAGTTAGACTCCAGCACATAAAGATCCCGGAGTTGACGATATCTATCTTTTGAACCACAAATGAACAGCAGCAACTTTCGCACCTGCTTTCTGACAAAAGGAGTCTGCTGCGTCATCATGTATTCGCACAGGAAGTAAAACCACGCTTGGTCAAAAACTGGCGTTGATATGGTAGGAGTTACAGATGATGAGGTGGTAGCAACAGCAGCAGCACTGTCAGCCATCTTCTTGATTTGGTACGGGAGACGCAGAACCATTTCGGTCAGCAGCTGCGGGTAAGCTTCAAATACATCATTCGCATGGCCTTTCACGTACTGACGCAGGAAGAAAGGGGACATGTTCGGTAGAGGAAAAACCGGATGGGGTTTGAGCAGACCGCCTTTTGGAGGCCCGACTCCAACACCGGAAGCAGCAAGAGTATATGAATTGCTGAAATCATCCGCTTGGTAATGCTTCCAATAATCTAGTAAGGATTTCAGAACTTGAAGGCAGTATGAAATGGCCCCATTGGAAACGAGGGCACTAGCGGTGGCGTTGCTAATGAAAGCAGAACTTTCGGTACTTGCCACCGGTTTGCCCGTTGTCTTTGTGCGAGAAATCATAACACCTGAAACAATTAAATAAAAGATCCATGCTTTAACAATTAGCTAAGCAATGGTTATAAACACAAACTTTCTGTGGAATTTCCCTAATACCTTTCCTAACGGTATTATGATACATGCAAAATTGGAAAAAAATGCTATATGAGTAACTTATGGCTGCATTACTTTTTGGAATTTTGATCTACTGACAAGTAAATACCCTTCCAAAAATGCATATCATACACTTATCATATCATGACACTTTTCTTTAGAAAAGTCCATATGAAAGCGAGAAATTAAGCTGCAAGTTATTTCTAGATTAATTTCTAAAAAAAATACTTGCATTTTTAATCCTATAAAAATATTCCACCCAAAATTCTAACTAAGAGAAAAATTTAAAATTGTACTTACTTAGAAGACGCATAATTACTAATTGCACTTCATGTCGGGGGCTACGTTCGGACATGTTGGCAGCTTCCTTGCTTCCCATTTCTAATTCCCCAATCATAACGCTTAGAAGGTTATCTAAGGCAGCCCGACCTTTCTCACTGTCACCATCCAAATCCGAAGTAAGCATTAAAATCACCTTTAATGAAAACAAAATTAAATAAATTGCACACAACCCTTGATTTTAAGAAATGCATATTGATTCTTAGTCATTTAAATATTACCTGCAGGAATGGAATAGCTCGAATTCCAGAAATTTCCCGCAATCTGGGAACGTGTTGTAAAAACTTCTCCAAAAGTAGAAGGCGTAGTTGTTGCAATCTTAGAGTTGTGTCGCCATCTATCTCTGTTTCAGCCTCGACTTCACCTCCATCTGCATAAGGTTGCATGGATGTACTTGGCATCCCAACAGAACTGGTTTCGCTTCGAGCTCCGGTAGTAGTACTTTCAGGAACGTTGTCACCATTGGCACTGCTGCGGCCGCTAACATTGTGCTCGCCCGTGATAGAGTCAATGCCGCTTCCTGTCAAACCATTAGAAACGGACATTCAAAAGGCACGCCTTGTTGTTCAAAATTTATAAATTTGAGAAATAGCAAGTTTTTACATGTTTCATTCATCAAATTTTAAATTCACTAAAATTCATTATTAAGAAATTCAATTCAATGCCAAATTTTTTTTTTTGATAAAGTGTGAATATTTTTAGGGTGAACCTTCAGTTTCATCGACATTTTAAACTCACCTCCACTTTCTGATCCAACACTGCCCCCTTGCTCGGCCGGTGGGGTGCGCAAGGTTGAACCATCTGTTGCTGCAGTGCTTCCTTCATCGTCGCTAACTCCAGGAGAAGTGGTCGTGTCTGAAAACTGAGCTCTTTCAAGAGATGACGTTCGACGAGTTTGTTCTCCGAGAGAAAAATTCTGTAAACCAAGGTTGGCTGGCTGATTCGACTGGTCCTGAAAAGCATAGGTTCACGATTGAAACAATTTCTGTCAGAATTCAGCCGTTAAAAAATGATTCCTGTAAAATTACCTGCAAACTCAGAGCAATTGCTAATTCGACCATAGTTTCATCGTCGGCATCAGGGGGCATATCCAACATTGGGGAAAAGTTGACTTGCCCAGCAAGCAGAGTTTCCAATGGAACAGAGGAAAGCATGGCTGCTGCTGCTTCATGAATACTCTCCATTTCACTGGTGTTTTGCATTGAGGATGCAGTGCCAGAAGCCAATGGAAGAGACAATTTTGCATCATTTCTGTTTTCCAGTCCTGCATTTCCTTTAAAAACAAAGTACAGGTTTGTTCAATACTATATACAATATCAAATAAATAAATAAATTAAGGAAACAATGTAAACTTTACAATGTAACAATGTAAAACTTTACATTATAACTCCATAATAATCTGCAACTTCCAATTGTCATAATATTTACTCAGAAGTACTCAAATGGAACTTACATACTATGTACTATGTGCATTGTTTAACACTATGTCTAGGAAAACTACATCCCTGTCAATTTCAAAGAATCAGATCATTCAAAAACTTATTTCTTTTTAATAAAGGGCAAAAATGCATTCAACAACCATGGTCAAAACCATTGTCAAGGCAGCCGATCTTGGGAAGAGAACCCAGGTCCCCCGAGAGCCATGCGGGAGTGCTAACCACTCAGCCAACCCAGCTCGGTGACCCTCACTTAAGTGATTCCAGTTTTTATATTTGGTTCACATCACATGCCCATTTCAAGCAAATGTTTAGTTCAATTATTAGACTAGAGTATTGACTCAGCAAATTCTCTTTTTGGGCACGCATTAATTCAATTTGTTTACTAAATTATAACAACACTGTATAGCCAATAATATAATTGGATACCCTTTATTAAGAAAAATGTTATAAACAACTAAATAAAATAGCTAAAACGATATTCACGTACCAGGAGTAGTGCAAACTGGCGGTGATGGTATGCAAACATGGCGATGGTATCGTGGTCGCAGAGCTCGTGTTAAAGCTTGTTTGCAAACAAAACTTACAGTAGGATTATCGCAGAGGAGAAGCTGTACATAAAGCTTGCTAGCAAGATTTACATTGTCCACATCACAAGAAGCAAATGCTGGTATGATATCTACCAATGCTTGAACAATTGCTTCTAAGTGGGTCAAACCTAGAAATAACATAATAATTACTACCAATTACTCTCTACGACTAATTTTACACAAAGGTAAGAGACATACCAGGTTGGCTAACAGGAGCCAGTGAAGGATTACACGGTTGTGCATCATGTAATTTCCAGAAATCAAGCATGAGTTGGCCTAAAAATGTCCGACGTTCAGCGGAATTCAACAACGAGAGACACGGATTAGTAGACGTCACTCCCTGCAGCTCATTTTTAGAGGAGTTGACTGCAAAATTAAAAATAACAATAGAACATGAAATCAAAGCAAAAAATGTAAAAAAAAAAATCATTAAAAATTTACACACAAGTTTTTGGCACAAAAAATCCCTTTTCTTATCAGCAAAATAGTAACAGAACACAATATAATATTAATGAAAGGTAAATATTAGTTCCAAAAACTCTAAAGGAAAGTATGCAATATATATATATAAACACCTCCAGTCCGAAAAAACAAAAGAAATTCTTTTCTTTTTATCGTGTAAAATTTGCTGCAAAAATAAAAA